>NMRB01000364.1:404863-421497 GCA_002633025.1 Notospermus geniculatus | reverse complement strand
CTTCTACAGAATCTGCTGAAATCAGTACTGTTGTTGAAGGTAAGTTATACACTAGATTTGACATCGTTCCCAAAATAAATTTCTAAGTGACTTAAGGCGGCTCTCCACGTGACAGTTTTCTTGCGCAAGTTGGCTCACAATGGGCAATTCACCATTATTTGTTCGTCACGGCTTACGCTGGGACCAATGACATAAACAACTGCTCGCAGTTGAATTGCCCATAGAGAGCCAACTTGCGCAAGAAAACTTGCACGTGGAAAGTCGCCTTTAGTTACATGCAGTTTGATTTTAATGTTGCCAAAGTATCTATCGGTATCCTGTATCCCTATGCTAAAATTTAGGAACTTCAAATATGGCTGCTAGGTGGCCATCTTGAAAAACAGAATTTCTTACGTCTGTAACCTAGACAGGGAAGCAGTTTGTTCACAGATACCACTAACAGCTCCCCCAGTTAGACCATGTATTTATCAATCATACTCCCTCCCGGCCGTAGACTGTGTCTATGGCAACGATTGATGATATCAGATCATAAAAAAGGATGGTCAGCCATTCTATCTATTGCGATTTGCCCACCACTCTCATGAACTACGCTGTTGAACAAAAATACCGTCAATTTTCTAAACCACAGAAGGTAGGTGTTCCAAAAAACTGACGTGGTATTTAGAAATGTTCAGGTTTATTGCAAATGTTAACGATCTATATGGTGAAAATCGAAAACCAACAGCGGGAGTCAGTCCACATCAGTCCACAACAGGAACATCCGGTTGGAAAAAGGTTCTCCCAGCGAAGTTCGTCAAGGGTTTGTGTGTGAGCGTAGTCGGAGGGCGGAGCGATGTCACAACCCTTGGTAGTCAAGATGACATCAGCTGGCTACCAACAAGGATTAGTCCTTTCCCAAGGCTCCACGAAGATTCTATTGGGGTTACCACTGGAGCGTTTCAGGAGCATTTGCGGAAGTGTTCAGGCAGGATGTCCTGAAGATGTCCGCACGACAATGCAGACAAGTTGCCGAAGGTGTCGGGAAGTTCATTTCCGCGTCCAAATTTTGGTCTGGATCAAAATTTGGATGCGGAAATTTCGCCCTCTCCCGATCGGGCAGAAATGCCGGAAACTGTAGGAATGATAAAGACAGTGAACGGAACATTTCAAGAACATATGCGGAGAGGTTGCTGAATGAATGCGGATTTAGTAAATTTGCAATCCGCGTCTTGTCCGCGCCCTAGTGGACGCTAGGTTTAACCGAATAGATCTTAATTTGTGAAGGATTGTTGTGTAGAGAAGATCATTACGAACAAAATGACACCTTCCACAATTACCGGTATATAAACTCAGAAATAACCGAGCTACAAAGCATTTTTCAATGGACCATATTTTCGACAAATTGATATTGTAATATTATCTCAGCGGTGGGCACCCTGACCTATACAACAAATCCATGGTTTCACCAGAATCAAAACATTCTGAATGCTAGTAATTTTTCTGTAACTTTACATAAGAATATTGATGATATTCTAAATAATACAGATCAGTCAACCAACGTTAATTCTAAATAATATTGTTTATTTAATTAGAAGGCCCTTTAATAACCGTACGCCCTCTATTATCAGAAAAAAGTAACTTTATACCCACCCTTTCGCTTTGTTACTAGTTACACATTCTTGGTACTTATATATTCTTGGTTCTGGACAAAATTGTTTATTTATACTAGCATGATACCCGTGGCGAGCACATATTCGGATGAAGCATGTGGCTAGAGGATGGCATTTTGCTGGGCGTCTGCGTGAGGGGAATATCGCTCTCCTTGGGCAATAATCTACGCCTATGGGAAGCAGATGGCAGCAGTTTTATGTGTTGAAGTTCCTGTTTTCTAATCACCCTGCACAGTTGAAGAAAATATTGGTGGGCATTGTAGCCTGGTTCCCGGGCCACCGTTTAGATGGCACTGCGAACGCAGCGCCATCTAATCGGTGGCTGGTGGAACCAGGCTATTGGGCATTGTAGATCTTAGGAAATTTCTTCATGCATTGTATTCGCTAAAGGGCTCCGCACACTGGCGACTAAAATGGGGGCGACTACAGATGCGACTACCACGTCGCCTGCGATAATTACCTTTGAGGTCGATCAGTGATGTCATCCACGACATCACTGATCTTCCAAGGAAGCATTTATCGCAAATGAGTCAACAAACCTAAAAGAACTGAAAATACTCTCTTTTACACATTAAAGCTGACGTGAATGAACAAAAACTGGAGATTCCAGCTTTGAAAAAGACCACCACGCCACGGTGGTGGTCAAGAGAAATACAAACGACCATGAGGCACTTTCAAAGCACCTCCAGAACATGATAGGCTACCAGCATATTTGGTGGCGCCACTGTATTCTCCAGATAAAAATACTCATATTTATCGCCCCGCCTGCTTAAAATCAGCGCCGTGCCTCTCAAAAAGTACAACATGAACATCAAGTTTTTACTCTGTGTAATTGTGCCCCCCCCCCCACTGATCTCCTTTGGCCCTTGCTTGCACCTGGATAGGTTAAAATTTCCTCCAAAACAATTTGCATACCGGTACATGTANTATTTGCTTGCTCAATAACCGAACGTGCTGAATAATATGGCAAGCACATATCCTGATTAATATTCATTAGGGGGCGTGACATGCTTGCCAAATAGGGAAATTTTTCAGCATTAGATGGCAAGCATGCTTGCTAAATAAGGACGAAAAAGGGAACTGTTTGGCAAGCATGCTTGCCAAATAAACCCGGCCTATTTCGTTACCGCTATAGCCGTATATACGCCATACGTCCGCCAGATGTACGTCATTTTCCCTGTGTAGGTGGCGAGTGTCCAGATCTGAGCATCCGAATCTGATTGGCCAAAGGCAGATTTGACGTCATCAAACATGGCTGAGCACATATCGCAAAACTGGACCTGTGTTTTTGTACCGAGCATTGTTCCAAACTCAAGAATGATATCGATTTATCATAAACTTTACTGTGGTGCAGTTTTATTGTGTTCTTTTTAAGATAACAGGAGATATTGATGTTTATGTGGGACGTTCTTTTTAATAACCCGATAGTACATGGCAGACAGTAGGGTTGAAAATATTAAGTTTTGATGATTGTATTGTAAGGTCAATATTGCGTAGATCGATGATCTTGTTTAATCGGGTTCACAATTTGGGTTGAGTTCTACATGTGTATTATTTTCGAATATTTCCAGTACCTCAGACACCGATTTTAACCGGCATTCCGGCCTCAGTTGATAACGGTGTATCTTTGGACCTCACCTGCAACAAAGCGCCTGGAGACAATCCGACTTCATACATATTCCTTAAAGATGGCCAACAAATCGGTACAGCCACTGGAGGAAAAAACATTTTCAAGTATACAGCTACGATGACAAGAAAATGTTTTCCTGCAAAGCGGTTGATGGCAGTGGTGAATCGGGTCCATCTCCGCCAATGACACTGACAGTTACAGGTCTGTTTTATGTTGCCAAGAGATCAAACTGTTGTTGTAAAATGCAGCCATCAAGTTTGAACACGCCTCCCACTCCTCAATCCTAGGGGACTCGCGCTAAATTTTGACGAGTCACCAGGGTTCATTATTGTAATAGGTTTTCGAATACTCCTTAAGGAACAGAAAATGATGTCCAGTTCGTACAGAGAATCTTAAAAAATGCTTGCATTGCAACACAAATGCTGTGCTAGCAGTACTCCACATCTTAGATATTAATTTTGCAGGAATTACTTTTATATCGTACCTCGAGAGAGAATCCGTGAATATGATTGGCCGAGAAGCGTCACGTGAGCGGTGGACATTTTTCAATGTCTCCCGCTCAAGATGCAATGTCTCCCGCTCACGGAAAACAAAATGGCGGACGTTTTTTCGTTTGACCGCTTCGAATATTTGAAGTCGCATATTAGGTTATCGAGCTCCGATTAAATCCTATTCTGGTGTCGATTGGCGTAGTATCAGCATGTTTAGCATGAATAAATCAAAAAGGCTGAATGGAATAGAGGGAATAGCATGTTCAACAGTCGTAAATTCTAGGCCCACCGGTCGCACGCAGACTGTAGAGAGCCCATGCCGATGTCAGTGCCTCAGGCTACCAGTTCAATCGCAGCAGCACTACCCGCGTGGAGTGGACTTACAAGTTTAACAGTACTGTTACGTAATGTAGGCCTAGAAGTGATACTACGTCGCGTTTGGAAGAATATTACCACGTTTATTCCTTCGTTATTTAACTCCTTTAGGCCTAGCTAACGCAGGAAGTGTTTTTTTCCAAATCGTGGTTGACAGTGATTCGTCGTCTGCACGCATTCCGTCGCTGCCGGACACAGCCGGCAATCATATTCACGGATTCTCTCTCGAGGTACGATATTAAGAAAATGGCACCCTTCCGTGTCGGGGGACAGACCGATGTCACCCCTCGAAAAAACATTGTTGACCTCGGCGGCCTCGGTCAACAATGTTTTCTCGGGGTGACATTTCGGTCTGTCCCCCTCCATGGCGGGCGCCATTTTCTTAATATCGTACCTCGAGAGAGAATCCGTGAATATGATTGGCCGAGACGCGTCACGTGAGCGGTGGACATTTTTAGCTCACTGGGGTGAGCTATTACGATGGTGCAGCGTCCGTCGTCCGTCGTCGTCGTCGTCCGTCGTTGTCCGTTAGCAGGGCACGTTTCGTAACCGCTGGAGCTATTGATCTGAAACTTGGTACATATATACCCCTAGGTCAGATGACCCACGACACCAAGTTTCGGTCGCATTCAACTCTCAGTTTGGCCACCAGGTGGCGGAAACCAAAAACACAAAAAGTGCAATAACTCCTGAACTAATGACTAGATCATCTCTAAATTTTTATCATAGGTGTAGCTAATTAGGATACATAAGATACATAACGGGTTTTTGATTTGACCTACTTTTCAAGGTCACAGAGGTCAAAGTTCGACAAAAGTGACGAACCTGCCACAGTTTGTCATTATTTCACCGTGCAACTTCATATCTTGCATAAACATGCATTGGAGGGGTACCTTAAAAAATACCAAGTTTCGGCCCGATTGGACATCCAATATGGCCGCCAGGTGGCGTAACCTGAAAATCAAGTAAGTGCTATTACTCAGGAACGGCTTGACGCAGAGTGCTCAAATTTGATATTTACCTCCATCTAGATGACCTTTACATGCATGTCAAATTTCGGCCTGATTTGACTTCAAACATGGCCACCAGGTGGCGTAACCCAAAAATCATCAAAGTGCTGTAACTCAGGAACGACTTGACCCAAAGCGCTCCAATGTGCTATGTGGTCTCCTGCAGATGACCTTTATGTGCATGTGAAGTTCCAGCCCGATCGGACATCCAATATGGCCGTCAGGTGGCATAACCCAAAAGTCATTGTACCTCCCTCTGTCATTAGACTATTATGTCCAACCCAGTGGGCACATGGTCCATGGACCATTTCATTCAATGTCTCCCGCAAAGATGCAATGTCTCCCGCTCACGGAAAACAAAATGGCGGACGTTTTTTTCGTTTGACCGCTTCGAATATTTGAAGTCGCATATTTGGGCTATCGAGCTCCGATTAAATCCTATTCTGGTGTCGATTGGCGTAGTATCAGCATGTTTGGCATGAATAAATCAAAAAGGCTGAATGGAATAGAGGGAATAGCATGTTCAACAGTCGTAAATTCTAGGCCCACCGGTCGCACGCAGACTGCAGAGAGCCCATGCCCATGCCAGTGCCTCAGGCTACCAGTTCAATCGCAGTTACCACGTGGAGTGGACTTACAAGTATAACAGTAGGCCTAGTCTTACGTAGTGTAGGCCTAGAAGTGATACTGCGTCGCGTTTGGAAGAATATTGCCACGTTTATTCCTTCGTTATTCAACTCCTTTAGGCCTAGCAACGCAGGAAATTTTTTTTCCAAATCGTGGTTGACAATGATTCGTCGTCTGCACGCATTCCGTCGCTGCCGGACACAGCCGCAGAGACGGGTTGTGACGCATTACCGGTACGATATAGAAAATGGCACCCTTCCATGTCGGGGGACAGACCGAAATGTCACCCCTCGAAAAAACATTGTTGACCTCGGCGGCCTCGGTCAACAATGTTTTCTCGGGGTGACATTTCGGTCTGTCCCCCTCCATGGCGGGCGCCATTTTCTTAATAGCGCCTAGTACTGACGGACTATTCAAATCCCCGTCACGAATGTCAGTCTTGACCAACATGTGACCAGTACATAGTAAAATGGGCGTTGCTAATCTTGAATTTTGGATTGATGTTATAGAACCGACTCTACGGTACCACCAAAAAATATATCTTTTTGATATCGCTGACGTTAGACAACAGGCAAAATTTGAGACATACGGTACGTGTGTTACTTTAACTCTTTTCATATTACATGTACAATGTAGCTTCCATATGATCGTTTTTGTTGGTTTTTAGCTCTCTTGGCACCTACATTGACAAGCAATGCCGTCACCGCGGTTCCCGTCTCATCAGTGAAAAATTTTGCCGAACGGGCTCAAACTGTGTGCGAACGGAGGGGACGTTTTTAAGAACTCCATGGACGGGAAGGGTGCTCCAGAACATCGAGGCATTATTTGGCCAAGGGTTACACGTTCTAGCCCGTTTTACGACTTTTTTAGGACGGGGCAAGACGTTTTGAGAACTACTTCAGTGTGACAGGCCCTTAAAGTAGAAGGAATACCGTAAATACAGCTTCGTGAGATGTCCCAATAACAAAATGGCCATGTTTTCTTTAAGTTGAAGGGTAAAGTCGATAATGTTTATTTCCAATAGGCCTACGGGTACCTCGCAAGCCACACATAGCCGTCGATAAGACCACAGTGGATAACGGTGTTTCGGCGACGTTCACCTGCAATAAAAATACAGCAGACCTGGCCAATCCGACTTCGTACAAGTTTTACAAGGGAACTAGTACTACACCGATTAGTACAGGAGTAACGGGCAACAAGCTGGTGATTACAGCTGCAAATACTGACAACCAGTTGGACTACACCTGCAAAGCTGTTGGTGCAGATGGTGACTCGCTTGCATCCGATCCGGTGAAACTGACAGTCAAAGGTAATTTTGTTCATTTCTGATTTGTTTCCAAAACATCACTGTTCTTCAGCAGTGTCTACTCTCTCAGCAGTTCTGTTGATGGCAGATTGAGAGTTAAAGATAATGTATCATGACTTCACTTTTTACTCTCAGTGTTTGTAAACCGTTTGTAAACAACATAATGTAAACATCGATGATCGATGTGTACATTATGTTGTTTTAGACTTAAAAGTCTAAAACAACATAATGTAAACATCGGTGTCCCAAAATTGGGACATGCCAACCCACCAAATTAAATTACATTCGAAATCAAAAGAATTTCTAGAGGGGCAAGCGGCCAACAAATTACTCATAAGACAAAGAAACACTGGACACCAACCACTGTACAACCACTGTACATGTACTTGGAACCTGCCTAAGACGGTTCTGACGATAGAACCGCTTTATGAATACGACTCCAACAAACCAAATGTAAATAAACAATGATTTTCGCGGCCCGTGTATCTCTTCCGTGATACATGGGGCCGTAGTTTAGAACGTTTCTTAAAATTAAGGTCCACCTTACATGTAAATCTTTTGTTCTCGATGGTTTTACAATAGACTTAAGGAGCCTTCTAAAATATGACCCTTCATTTTGTACAGAAATCTCTCAGTGTCATGTCGATATATCTTTGATATCGCTGACGTTAGACAACAGGCAAAATTTGAGACATACGTGTGGTACTTTAACTCTTTTTCATATTACAATGTAGCTTCCATATGATCGTTTTTGTTGGTTTTTAGCTCTCTTGGCACCTACATTGACAAGCAATGCCGTCACCGCGGTTCCCGTCTCATCAGTGGTGGTCTTTATATGTGTGAAGAATGTCAACATTCAACAGGATCCAACGTCCTACAAATTCTTTGATGAAAATGGTGAAATCAGGAATGGAGTGACAAATAACATGGTACCGTAGGAATGTTGTTGATAACTGTGTCATCCTTTGCTGAAATACAGTTTATTTGTTGATGAGTCCGACAGCGGCGAAAAATCACACTCTTTTTGCCTCACCTGCTGCGATGCCGCGGCCCAGTTATCCACCGTCCGTTAGGGTAGGAACACACCTAAGGGTAGGAACACACCTAACGCGATTCGCATGCGATTGGGCGACGCATGCGTCAACGCAATTGTTTGCGTGCAGTGCGTCGGAAAATAACAAAGGCGTTGTCGCATGCGTCAACGAATCGCGTTAGGTGTGTAGCCACCCTAAGGGTAGGGACACACCTAACGCGATTCGCATGCGATTGGGCGACGCATGCGTCAACGCAATTGTCTGCGTGCAGTGCGGCGGAAAGTAATTCTTAGATTTATACTGTACCATTGAGCCTTAAGTGAACAGCCCCTTTGAGACATACGTGTGGTACTTTAACTCTTTTTCATATTACAGTGTAGCTTCCATATGATCGTTTTTGTTGGTTTTTAGCTCTCTTGGCACCTACATTGACAAGCAATGCCGTCACCGCGGTTCCCGTCTCATCAGTGGTGCTCTTTATATGTGTGAAGAATGTCAACATTCAGCGGGATCCAACCTCCTACAAATTCTTTGATGAAAATGGTGAAATCAGGAATGGAGTGACAAATAACATGGTACCGTAGGAATGTACATGTAGTTGATAACTGTGTTATCCTTTGCTGAAATACAGTTTATTTGTTGATGAGTCCGACAGCGGCGAAAAATCACACTCTTTTTGCCTCACCTGCTGAGATGCCGCGGCCCAGTTATCCATCGTCCGTTAGGGTAGGAACACACCTAAGGCTAGGGACACACCTAAGTGTAGGGACACACCTAACGCGATTCGCATGCGATAGGGCGACGCATGCGTCAAAACCTTTGTTTGCGTGCAGTGCGGCGGAAAATAACAAAGGCGTTGCCGCATGCGTCAACGAATCGCGTTAGGGTAGGAACACACCTAACGCGATTCGCATGCGATTGGGCGACGCATGCGTCAACGCAATTGTTTGCGTGCAGTGCGGCGGANCCCTTACGCGATTCGTTGACGCATGCGGCAACGCCTTTATTTTCTGCCGCACTGCACGCAAACAAAGGTGTTGACGCATGCGTCGCCCAATCGCATGCGAATCGCGTTAGGTGTGTCCCTACCCTTAAGGTCTCGGGCCACTTGTGCGTTTTGCGCTGCGTGATGCGTCAAATCTTTTGTTAGGAAGCAGAACGGCGGAAAATAACAAAATATTTGACGCATCACGCAGCGCAAAACGCACAAGTGGCCCGGGACCTATAGGGTGGCTGCACACCTAAGGGTAGGGACACACCTAACGCGATTTGTTGACGCATGCGGCAACGCCTTTGTTATTTTCCGCCGCACTGCACGCAAACAAAGGTTTTGACGCATGCGTTGCCCTATCGCATGCGAATCGCGTCAGGTGTGTCCCTACCCTAACTGCTGCATGCTTTTTGCATTGATTGTGCATTCATGCATGCAGTGCACAGTGTAGGCCTAGTGCAGTGTAGTTGTGTTCTACGTAATCGTCGGTAGATTGTCCGCCATGATGGTTTTACAAGTCAAAGTAACCATATGGACCAGACTCTAAAATTGGAAATTTATTGGAAATTGCAAGAGTCTGGTGGCACGAGACTAGCAATAAGTATATAAATTAACAACATCGTCGGTAGATTGTCCGCCATGATGGTTTTACATGTCAAACTAACCATATGGACCAGACTCTAAAATTGGAAATTTATTGGAAATTGCATGAGTCTGGTGGCACGAGACTAGCAATAAGTATATAAATTAACAAGTCTGGAGTAAAAACAACATGTAGATGTTTTTGTATTGATATCGTATTTTTCAGTTAACTTTCAAGGTGACCAAAGCCGATGACGGCAGAAGAATCAGGTGTCAGTATTTCAACACGGCTACCGCCAAAATAAACTCGAACATCATAACGTTAAAAGTTAACATGTCAACAATCGGAACAACGAAACCCACAGTCGGAACAACGAAACCCACTGAGCCGAAAACCACGGATGACCATAAAAGTACGTACCTGTGTTAAGGGGCGGTAGCCATAAGGAAGCGCACTGCAAATGGCGACTGAAAACAATTCATATTTTCTTCAAGCAAAAAGGTAGCATCGATTTCATGTGTTTCTATGAAATTGCTACTCTTGTTCGACACATCTGATGTATAAACGATGTGTTTTCATCTTTCATTTATCAGCTAATTAAGCAAACAATGAGACCCCCCATTTGACTTTTTCGTCATAGATTTCTCGGTAACAACGCGACTGGGACCTGGCGTTTTATCACCAAATGTTGGGGAATACATGTACATATGTGCAGGTACCGACGTTGAGATAATTTGCAAATTCTAATTCTTAGTAATGATAATTATGTAATTTGTGCCAAAAATTGGTCAAAAATGAACTTTTTGAATATCTCCCGAATCCTGTTCAATAGTGAAAAAATCTCAACGTCGCGCCCTGCGCACAAATATACTGCTGCCAAATGAAACGAAACCACTGAAGTGCGATGCCTGATGGACGAGAAAAGTCTTCCCAAAAGGGCATGTTCTTTTTCGGAACATTTTTCCCAACTAATTTTTCATTTAGTTGCAGGTGTTTGATTTTCATGATAACTTCAGGTATAATATTTTATAATGTGAACTACATAATCATGAAAGAAAAATGTGACATTAGTTTCATTAATTAGGAAAACAAAGTGCATTTGCAAAATGTCCGAAATCAGCATGAAAGCAGTGAAATTATTCCCTAATGTTTGTTGTACTGGGAGAGTAATGGTATTATTTATCGTTCATCATAAAGTCATTACTAAACGTATTGGTTTTGCTGAAATATTTGCATAAAATGTGTGATTTTCTTCATTTCTGGACCCCTATTTATGTGGGGGGAGAACAGAACAGCACATCTAGACCTGTCATATTTGAATGGAATGCTGTGGTAAAGATTATTGTCAATATCAGTGAAGTGGTTTGTTCGTGTTGCATAAGGTCATAAAAGGGAAACATGAATTTGACATCCCACCGATCACATAAGCCTACCCACATGTCATGGTTGATTATACATGTTGAAACTGATATTGATCATAATCTTTACCACAGCATTCCATTCAAGTCTGACAGGCCTAGATGTGCTGTTCTGTTCTCCCCCCACATAAATAGGGGTGCAGAAATGAAGAAAATCACAGATTTTATGCAAATATTTCAGCAAAACCAACATGTTCAGTAATGATTGTATGATGAATGATAAATAATACCATTACTCTCCCAGTACAACAAACATCAGGGAATAATTTCACTGTTTTCATGCTGATTTCAGACATTTTGCAAATGCTCTTTGTTTTCCTAATTAATGAAACTAATGTCACATTTTTCTTTCATGATTATGTAGTTCACATTATAAAATATTATACCTGAAGTTATCATGAAAATCAAACAACTGCAACTAAATGAAAAATTAGTTTGGAAAAATGTTCCGAAAAAGAACATGCCCTTTTCATATTTTAGCCTAAACACGCCTACGCTTTTCGAAATACGCGGGCTAGTAACCTCCTTATTGTCATTAAAATAGGCCTACATGTATGCGCACGGACGCACCGGGTGTACAAAAGCATTGCGCTGGACAATATTTTTGAAAGAGTGTAGGTTTTGGCAACGAACCATGATCAGCTTGTCCTTGACACCTAATTTTGTTAACAATCATGGTTATTCATAAATAAGACGGTTCAACCTTCGACCGCCGCACTAAAACGGCGCTGTATATTTCCACTACCACCCCCTTAAGTGCTTTCGCCAGTATGATGGCGTCCTGCCGCAATGCAACCTCGTCCCCAGGGGTATAGTTCGCCCAGAAAACCTCGGACCACTCGCTCACTAACCCCTGGCATCAGCTTTCGATTTAACGCATTTGATTGGTTGACGGGAAACCGTCAAATACACCCAGGGAAGAATAATACCTAAAGAAATTTTCAAAATATTTTGGATCAAACCAGAAGGTTACCTATATCCAGGTTTGACGATTTTTTGTAAAAAGAAATTCTAAAATTTTAAAAAGCACAAGTAAGTATTTCAAATTGATTATTTTGACTCGTGCTGCCAGCTAATACCTCCATGCTTAGACCAAGATTCCTGGTCTAACAACCGAAGCTGATTCCAGGGGTTAGTGACGCGACCGCCATATTGTCAGAAAGCGAACGACCCCTGGGAACGAGGTTGGCCGCAATGCACATGTACATGTATTGCTAATTGCCTGTGGTAAGCAAGACGCATTGTATGGGCGGTTATAACCGCCAATAAAGGACATCAAAACTAGGACATCGTATATGCAAAACGAGGACCTTATATTTGTTGAACGAAGTCTATGTGATGTAGCGCGATGTCATGTTACACGGCAAAAGAAAGTACATAGAATAAACTCAATAAGCACAAAGAAGACAGCACACACCACAACAAGGACGTTACGAAACGAAGACAGCATGCACCACGAAAAGGACGTTGCGAGACGAAGACAACAGGTGGCGCTCTCGTCGCTGTTTTCTCATTGTTGTGAAGTGTTGTTTTTAGCCTGATTTGTTGGGAAAAACCTGATTTTAGTTGCTGTGTTACTTTCAGTTGTGGTGGCTGGCTTTGTCGGACCATTGATTGTACTCATAATTGGAATGACTGTGGCAATTATACTATGGTAGGTAAGAATTTAGGTCAACGTTATGATTATTATAAAATTGATTGTATAATTATAATAATTAATCGTCATTTCATAACCATTTTCCAACCAGGTGACGTAATAGAAACTAATCATTTCTGGAGACTTGGTGTGTTAGAATAAAAGGAACACTAATTTATTACAGGCATTTAATACATAATGTACTGTACCTACTCGGTTACAGCGGCAGCGCATTACAAATTCGTATGGATTTAATAAAGCCACACTGTATTGAATTCAGAAAGTGCTTACGTCATTTGACGTTAGTGCGGTGTAAAATGTACTACATGTATACTCTATCTGAAAAGCTTCGAGCTCTGACGGCACACCAGGTTTTAACTTGAAGAAAGTTGAGAAAAATTGCCCAGAGAAACTAATGCTTGGAAGTTGTTCTCTATGGCCCACTAGTATCGACCATGAAAACCGTTTAAAAATTCCAAAGCAAATTTTTGAAAAAATCAACATTTTGTTCAATTTCAAAAATTGACATCTTTAGATAAATAAAACAATGCAATTTCATGATATTCATTGGGCATTTCATGACCATCTGGATGAATTTTTTTATAGAGAACATTTCCCACACTTGTCTTTGACTTGCCGAAATTTTTTTCACTCGAAAAATCTACTTTTTTTGAAAATCAATGTTTTAAAGACCGTTTTTTAGGCAATAAAATTGTTCAAGTTAAATGTGGTTGGTCCAAGACTAGTAGGAAAGGATCACCAATTAGAATTGCACATTTGAAAGTCCGAATTTTTGAAATATCATTAATACATTCAAATTCATTGATATCTGCAACATGTCAGATTTTTTAAAAATCCGCAAACTCGTCATTGTAAGTATTTTAATTGAATCCCAAGGGGACCATTGCACAGCACATGTGATGTCATCAGTGCTCAATGCATATTTATGAAGGAACAACCAATAGGATTAGGCAGTCACAGTATTAGCTCATTCACTACAAAGGTCGTCAGCCTATCAACGTAAAACAAGTGACATCACAATTCATGGCATTAAGCGGCCTATCCACGTACAATATGATTGCAGAATATGAGGATCAAAATGGGCAATTATTGCCAATCTTTCTTCCATCCATTATGCCAGAAGCACATGACACCCATTTTGGGCCCCATATTGTGCAATAATATTGTACCGTGGAAAAACCGCTTTAGTCTCTATGGTTTGATAAAAATTCAAAAGCTTACACTGAGTGGAGTCTCCCTTTAAACCTTTTCGGGTTTGGTCTGTTGCTATATCTGAGTACATGTACAGGTACAGGTACAGGTACAATAGTATGCAATGACCTTTTTTTGGCAGGATACGAGTCAAACGAGCCATGAAGGACATTAAGGATGGTAACGGGAGCAGGCAACCTCAACCAAACGTGGACGGTACTCCTGCTGGCAACAGTGACACTGGTCAAGAATACATTAACGTTGCCTTCGAAGATGAGACGAACATCACTCGTCCAAATGATCCTCATGATTACGAGAATATCGAAGGTTCGTGGCAGAGGGTTGGAAATCTGGGGCCTCGTGCAACCAATGAAAGCGTGACAAGCGACCAAGTGTATGCTGAACTCGATCCTGTGAGCCAATCTGAATATCTTGATATTCGGCAGGTACCGGTGTAACGTTTTTGAATGTTTCCCATCTGTGAATGTTCTCTTACTATTGTCTGACGGAATGCGCTTGACAAATCCAGGCCTTTCCATTGCATATTTTGGGACACACCCTCTTTCTTATAATTTGGGCTATATTCACCGGTGCCACCTCTATTTTGTGTCTCAAAGTACCCTTCGGAGACTACAAAACGCGCACTTTAAGAGTCTGGATTAGTCTGACCTTCTTCTTAATCCAGTTTCTTGTGTGATTCAAGTAATTGTTGAATTAATAATAAAGAATGCGAATTATTGTGAATTATCAAAATAAAATATTTATTTTGTCTTTTTGCAAACAACGTAAGACAATAACCAGGACTGGTCATGCTGGTGGCAGACTGGTGGACAAGTGAGTGATACTCGCTGCGTCAGCAGACCCAAATTGCCCAATAATGCCAGTGCCAGTGTGCCAATGCCAATGCCATGTTTTGAACCAACCCGTCCCGAAACTATCTGTCATCAGTAGTGAAATTGTGCTTTTTTTATTCTGACGCACCAGATATGGAAAAAAATAAATTTATAAGAAATATAATCAAGCTCAAAACAAATCTATTTTAGAGTAACGAATTATTTCATTAATCTTGTAAGGAGATAAACATACAATAGTATTCGTAACTGTCCTTATATAAAACCAAAGAACGTAATGAAAGCAAACATGCTAAACTCATGAAAAGCACACTCCAGGCAGAACTGGTCTGCCCAGTAAGATGCTCAGATGATCAAATTTGAGAAACCATGTGTCGGACCGATCCATTGCGACTTTGGCACTACCACATGGCAGGCTTGCTGCTACAGTTTTATTTCATTTTGAATTACATTTTGGGCGCATGTCCCCAAATTAATATGGGCGCGTACGACGTTTACCGTCGTATGATCCATGCAATGGAAAGGCCTGAGTTCAGGCGAATGTCCTCAGGGGTTTGTCTGCGGTGACGAAGGGAGCGAGCTCTAAGAACGCCTGATATTCTCAGGATGGCAAAATATGGGCGGGGCAAAAATTAATGAAGCTTCTGAATATTAAATAAATTAGGTACTTGCTGTGTAAATAAAAATTCACTCTCTATTTACACAGCATGCTGTGCAAATAGCCCCGGCCAAGAATTAACTTCTTTAGACAAGGAATTAATTTCTGTAGACAAAAAAATAATTTCTGTAGACAAAGAATTAATTTCTGTAGACAAAGGATTAATTTCTGTAGACAAGGAATTAATTTCTGTAGACACATAATTAACTTGTGTAGAAAAAAATTAACTCCTGTAGACACGGAATAAATTTATGTGGACAAGGAATAAATTTCTGTGCACAAAGAATTTCTGCACACAGAGAATTGATATTCGATATATTTATTGCGCTATACAGCATACAACAATGTTGCACAAGAGCGCACATTAAAGTGCTTTTCACAATGTCCAGTGAAGTGAAAGAGAGGTGCTAGTGTAGATGTGGGTGGTACCGGAAGATGAAGGTGAAGCAGGTAGAAGGTTGATGCATAGAATTGCGAAAGTTTGTGAAGAGTTGCACTAAATAATGTGTTGCAGGAAGAAAATCGAGTCTACAGAAAAAGAGAAACATGAATACTAGTAGCTGAATGATATAGGCCTATTAGACTGCTATAGTTGTACATGTACCTGAGGTTTGTGACGTGCATTCTGCAGATCGACTGCGAGCAGCCCATCTGCAGAATGCACTTAGCTAGGCGTAGGCCTACACTGTAGGCCTAGCTAGGCCTATGCGCATGCATGCAACCTGCCTCGCGCCGACCGACATGACCGACGGGTAGGGTAGGAAGGGCTACACATGTACACCATACAAGCCATACAATGTCATACATCGCCTATTATTGTTTATGTACATGATCCATGACGAGAGGTTTTCTGTTGTGCTGGCAAAAGTCAGTCAGTCAGTCATTCAATCACAATTGAGACTGGCATTTTCGCCCTTTACAGCTTAGTTTAGTGTAAAAGTAGAAAATTGGGTAAGACGCCATGAAATGTTTCCTAAATACCGAGTAGTCAGTTGGTCCACAGAAATTGAACTACCACGACCGTAAACTGTCACGTCGTTGCATATTGTGACCTGATGACCGTGACCTGCACCTTCGCAGTGGCCTCCTGGCGGCTGAGTCATAAGTAACACTACGCTGTTCTGCCATCTATTGGAGATTGATAGAACTATAAATCGTAATTA
>NMRB01000364.1:393198-403755 GCA_002633025.1 Notospermus geniculatus | reverse complement strand
AAGGAATAAACTTCTACAGACAGGGAATAAACTTCTTCAAACACGGAATAAACTTCTTCAGACAGGGAATAAACTTCTGCAGACAGGGAATTAACTTCTGCAGACAAGGAATTATTTTCTGCAGACAAGGAATTAATTTCTGCAGACAGGGAATTAACTTCTGCAGACAAGCAATTATTTTCTGCAGACAAGGAATTAATTTCTGCAGACAAGGAATTAATTTCTGCAGACAAGGAATTATTTAACGGATCACAAATCGCAATGTTCAATTCAAAGTGAAACAGCCCCTTTTGTCTCTTGAATGTTTTATGATAAATATGTACTCAAAGTAAATGAGGAAATAAATCTGATCTATCTATCTATCTAAACTATGCTGCCTCTCTAATTTTATTAATAATGGGAGCAAGGACACTATACTTCAAATGCAGCTGCATGGTGCAGAAACATTTCCTAAAAACATTTCGGTAAAAAGAATTTAAAAAGCACAGTTATAGTCTGGTTCAATCTAGTGGCGGACCATTCGAATGCCAAGTGAGGAAATGGAACATTTAATTTTGACCTCAAGATTTTATTTATACTTACTGAATGTTTGGTCTTCAGAAGGAATTCCGACTGCTATGATGGCACCTCCCCAGTCCACATCAATAGCACATCCGAAATTACTCTGGCGAAGACATATCTCTGTATTCCCCTCCACCCAAAACGTTATGTGCAGATTGACCTATTGGGGAGGTTTCGAAATCAAAGGATAAACCAAAACTTAACGACAACGTTATTTTTCATACTACACATTAGCCAGATTTTGCATTGCATTTTTGGTACAAAAATAAAGTTGACGTTAACGTTTACGTTTATCGTTTGATTTCGAAACCTCCCTATTATGAGTTGAACCCGTTCATAAAAGCACTGTTTTCTCTTGCGTTTTTGAACCGATCCACAAACAAACTGCATGGTGTAACCCCAGAGATTGCACCTTCTTGTTCAAAATGGCAATTTCGTTTGGTTTTGTACTCTTTAAGGGGAGCGCCACCTATCGGAGGTTACAGAAAGTAACTCAAAGATGGCGCTTTTATCAACCATGACCTTCCCCCCTTATTTCAGTAACGACCTCCCAAAAGCATTAGAAGTGTGCTCATCAAAATAAACTTTTGAACCAAATGAGTTTTTGATTAGGTACATAATGTTGTTGTCCCACACCTCTCAACCCCCTCAGCTGTCCTTGGTGCAGAGCATTATACAGGGGCCCGGGGCGCGCACCGGCCAAAATCTGCATCGTGTTAAAGAACGGCTAGACCCTCTGAAATGTAGAGCACTGATTAGTTACATGGCTGAAAAGGAGAGATGGTCAGACATTTATGGGGAGGGCCCAATATGTGTATACATGAGAACCTGGGTACGAGCTGGCCTACGTTGTTTAAAACGTGAGTGGACATGTATACACCTGAAGCATCACCTTTGGCGGAACAGTGGGTGGAGCCCACTGACTAAGTGGAAGCAGCTTCGCGGTCCCGGTCGGCCGCAGCTGCGCTGAAAATTGAAGACATTCATACGAAAACGTAACAAGCCGGACCTGCTTCTAAACGTGGCTAATTTAGATGCAGATTTCGCTTGCGATGTTTCTAAGTGCCATCCACTTGGCTCAAACTGCTTTTCATTTTACGCGCCATCCGCTTGGCTAAAACCGCAACAACTGCGCATGTCTGACGAAGTCACGTGGGTCGAATTGACACACCCACAAGGCCAACAAAACCTGAAATAAACGGCATAGACTGAATGAAACAATGACAGCAGATATGTGAAACTTTGGGGGAGGTTTTCTATTCTTTTGTGTTCTAATTTTTGATTGGCTGTTTCATGCTGCTTTTTTGTTCGACGTTTTCATTGGCTTTTTCATGTTGTGTCCTTGGTTTTCATTGGTTGTTTCATTCAGTTGAGCAACAGGTGTTAAAATGGCAAAAAATGCGGGGGATCGTGTAAAAATTTCAACCAACCTAAAAAAATACCCAGGAACACCACTGCTCACCCCATATTAGACCAGTGCAAAAGTGGCATCCAACTCAACTCTACTGTGCAATGGCCCACAACAAGTTGTCCTGTACCTATTTCCTCGTCTTCGGTGAGGACTTTTCCGGTGCTTAGATGACGTAATGTATTCCATAATCCAAAATATAATTAATCCGTTAGTCTTCGCCTCACCTCACCTCAGTTCGTCACAGTGTCCGATAGGTGATTCCGACAAAAAAGCGTTAATATTGTACAATCGAACAGAATGACACATCCTATGTTACGTAATCGATGTGTTCACCTCCAATAGAATCACACATCCTATGTTACGTCATCCACGTGTTCACCTCGAACAGAATGACACATCCTATGTTATGTCATCCACGTGTTCACCTCGAATAGAATGACACATCCTATGTTATGTAACCCACGTGTTTATCTCGTAACAGTCAGGGCCCGGTTGCACAAAACTCACGATAGCGCTAACTTGGTGTTAGCGCTAACTTTATGTTAAATGACGTAAACATCCATTGCCTTTTTACGTCATCTAACATAAAGTTAGCGCTAACACCAAGTTAGCGCTAACATGAGTTTTGTGCAACCCAGCCCTGATTAATTTCTATGGCATGTGTAATCAACGTCCTCGCATCGCAGACGGCACTCCGCATTCGTAAACGGCTCCGAATGCAGTCAGACTTTCACCCCGGCCTACTTCGCTCCCTTGAAGTTTGAACTCACTGGCTGAAAAACAGAAGACAACGTCAAACCCTCTGAAGAACTGTAAATGACAGGAAGGTTTAGAAATCAAACGATAAACGTAAACGTTAACGACAACGTTGTCGTAAAGTTTACGTTTATCGGTTGATTTCTAAACCTACCTATTATTTGAGAAATGGGCCCAAAATGTATGAAATGAAGAATGAAACCGAAGGACGAATCCAGCTTTGGATTCAAAGAAGTGGACAGGCGCTTCTGGGTTGTTAATTTCCTTTAAAACATGTCCCCGGCCCCCTCACTCCTTAATTTTAGGGTACACATATGCTTGTTCCTGAGTTTGAAAAGGGCCCCCTCATGGAAGGAACCAAGGGAAGTTTTCCACCCCTTTCTGCGGGCTTTTTTCATCCAATTAGACCCCCTAATGGAAGGAACCAAGATATTTTCACCCTTTTTTCGGGATTTTTTTATGCAATTAGACACCCTAATTTTGAAGGAACCAAGGGATTTTCACCCCTTTTTCACAAGCGTTTCCAGTGAGAGTAGGACTTTCAAACAACTTTTTATTATTTTCTCGGGAAGAGAAACTTTTGCCCCTCCCTTTTAAAGAATTTTTCGGGAGAAAAGTCATTCAAAGTACCCCTATTTTAAGTCTTTTTCGGGAACTTTTTCCCGAAGAGTGCTGCTGAAAATGACCCCTTTTCCCGCGAAAATTGGAACAAACATGCGGTATGGTTGACCCCTGAGTGGGGGGGGGGGGATATGGCTTACACCTTGCGCAATGACTCAGACTATAGTATTTTACAGGTTGCCTATACAGATCAAGCTTTTTGCGCGAGAAAACTCATATCTCGAACACCAGCATTCACCTTAAAGTGATCCTATAGGCAGCTAGATTAGGCTCATATCTCATATCAGTGCCGCCGCTTCATCACAGGTGGCGCTACCAACTGACAACCTACAGATTTTGGCTCAGATGTTGCTGTTTAGTGTATTTTACTTCAAATACATGTCGGATTCTCATGCCAAATTTGTTATGGTAGCAATTTTACTTTTTGAATGGTGTTGTTCGATTGCTTTCTAAATTCTCCCTACCGCACAATGTGTTGCACTAATTCCAGCCATGCCGTGCATTCCAACCTCGGCCAAACTCAGAATCGCCGGTTGCCACGGGTTCTTGCTAGTGAAACTATATTTTGGAAAGGATGCGTTTCGAAGTGCCGATGGTTGTAGTCAGGTGGCGTAGCGTCCTCATCTCCCGCGCTGACGCGCCCGTCGCACCGCAAATCACTGAAATAAAAAAAACAAACAGAAGATTCAGTCGCATTCTTTTTGAACATGCCGGAGAAATTGTGTTTGTGCTTGAAACGTAAGGGGGCGCAGGGGTGCATCCATTATTGGTCGGGGTGGAATACTTTGGTTCCCGAACCCACCGCCAGGGCTAAAAGGGTTTGGTCATGGCTTTCCTTTGGCACCAAGATTTCTGCTGTCTGGCCTCACGAGAAAAGCCCCAACCCACGCCGTTATCATGTTGTGATAAATTGTATATAGTGTCTTTTAGAAGAAGATTACTCACTCCATCTTCAGCGGTCCGTCCTTCAGGGGTTGTACTGGTTGCAGACTTCTAAAGCATACATACAGAGGCCCTTCAGGGATACGTCGAATAGCTGGTGGCCAAATGCACTGTGTGACTACATAATTGGGCTCACTTTACACACATGAGTGGGCACACAATGGGGTGGGAACTATGGCAAATAAGCCCACAGTGAATAAGGCCTATACACACGATCCAATTTTTATGGTTCCCGATCAATCAGATCGGGAACCATATTGTTTTTGGTCATGGTGTCTGTGTGTGTGTGTGTGTGTGTGTGTGTCTGTGTGTGTGTGTGTCTGTGTATCTGTGTGTCCGGTCTGTCACACCTTCATATCTCATCTCCTTGAACAGCTAGAGCCTTGGAAACAAATCCTACCCCTAGGTTTGTCAACCTGGGCAATCCAATGAGCCAATAATTTTCAATCTCACATGTCTCCATCATGATGTAATCAACATATCGGACTTGACATTTTGTCTGTCACGCTTTTATCTGATGGCATAACTCGGCTCCTTCAACACCTACAGCAATGGAAATAAGTTCTACCCTTAGGTTTTCATACCTTAGGAATTGAATGGGCTGATTACTTTTGATGTGAGATGTTGGGATCATGGTGATATCGATATCACGAATTTGATATTTTCAGATAACTTGCCACACTGTCAACTGAGCAACATGAAACAAGTCTTAGTTCATGCCTACTTATCCAAGGACTGGACTATGTTGAAATTCTCAGCCTCAGGTTTCCGGGTGTTCGAAATATCATGAGATTTTGATATATCAGACTTGATAATTTGAAATATCTCTGCCTGTGGTAAAGGTAGAGGCATGATATCACCCATACTTAGGTTATTGAGGATGCCCATTTCGATTATGCAATGACCTTGATGATCAGAGGTCAAGGTCAAGGTCAGAGGTCAAGGTCGAACTTGAAAATTTGAAATGTCTCTGCCTGTGGTAGTGATAGAGACATGATATCACCCACACTTTAGGTTATTGAGGATGCACATTTCGATTATGCAATGACCTTGATTGTCAGAGGTCAAGGTCAAGGTCAAACAATTATAAATTGTAATTTCTCTGCCTGTGGTCGAGATAGAGACATGATATCCCCCATACTTAGGTTATTGAGGATGCCCATTTCGATTATGTAATGACAATGATGATCAGAGGTCAAGGTCAAGGTCAAACTTGATAATTCGAAATTTCTCAGCCTTTGGTAAAGGCAGAGGCATGATATCACCCATACCTAGGTTATTGAGGATGCCCATTTCGATTATGCAATGACCTTGATGATCAGCGGTCAAGGTCAAGGTCATACTTTGATAATTTGATATATCTCTGCCTATGGCAGAGGTGGAAGCATGATATCACCCACTATTAGGTTACTGAGGATGCCCATTTTGATTATGCAATGGCCTTGATGATCAGAGGTCAAGGTCAAGGTCAAACCTGATGATTTGATTTGAGCACATCAAAATGGCTGCCAGCAGGCTGCCTATCATGCCTGTAAGGTCCTCTTAACAAGCGGGAACCATCAGACATTTACAATGTCATCTTGTTCATCCAATTTTCTGAATATGCTCAATAAAGGCCTACATGCGGGTTTACATGTATACATTAAAGCCACAATAGGCCCGGAATCTGAATTTTCAAAAAATTGGATGAAAAATTGGATTGTGTGTATAGGCCTTTAACCATAAACATTGACCCTCTGGGTTTATAAAGGCAGTTTTCCCACAATAGGGCCGTTTACGCGACAAGCCAAATGAAATGGTCCATGGACCATGTGCTCACCTGTGTGAACGTACCAGAAGAACAAATGACAAATGTAAAATCGAAATGCTCCAGGCCGTGAGTTCCAGGGTCATGATCACAGTCAAAATTTCAAGGTAAAACATTGTAGCTTGAGAATTTATGACATATGCCAAAGTCGATTTTCCAAGACGGCTGCCTCATAACCACTAATTGCATTCCAAGTGGACAAAAATTTGCTCTACAGTATACATAGATGATCACACCATGTTAGAATAGGGCCATATAGCCATGAAACATGCCATGGCTATATTTGGAACTTGACCTCTGTGACTGTAAAAAGTAGGTCAAATCAAAAACTCTTTTCATTATGTCATGTATCCTCATTAGATACACCTCTGACAAAAAATTAGAGACAATCCAGTTAAGGTCGATCTATAGTCATTGGGTTTTCCCCAGACAAACACATTCCAAGGGACTCACTGGCGTGAAACTGAATGAATCATAATGAATAATAATTGTCTCTACTCTGTTCGCCAATTTTAGGCCGCGCTAGCGCTCAAATAGATCTTATTGTTGTCAGTCAGTTATAGGCCTTGGCATTCAACGGTCCGCTGATTTGCGCATGTAATATCTGGAAACACACCATAGTCAACGTGTGTTGCAAATAGTAAACAAACCCACGTGAAGAATAACGTTTCTAACTTGCGAGCAGTTTTTCTCCCACTTTTATAAACATTTTTCAAACTTTGAAAATGGAAATGTGTTGTTCACCAAATGGAGCTTGTCCGTATNCAATTATTTTCTGCAGACAAGGAATTAATTTCTGCAGACAAGGAATTAATTTCTGCAGACAAGGAATTATTTAACGGATCACAAATCGCAATCTTCAATTCAAAGTGAAACAGCCCCTTTTGTCTCTTGAATGTTTTATGATAAATATGTACTCAAAGTGAGTGAGGAAATAAATCTGATCTATCTATCTATCTAAACTATGCTGCCTCTCTAATTTTATTAATAATGGGAGCAAGGACACTATACTTCAAATGCAGCTGCATGGTGCAGAAACATTTCCTAAAAACATTTCGGTAAAAAGAATTTAAAAAGCACAGTTATAGTCTGGTTCAATCTAGAGGCGGACCATTCGAATGCCAAGTGAGGAAATGGAACATTTAATTTTGACCTCAAGATTTTATTTATACTTACTGAATGTTTGGTCTTCAGAAGGAATTCCGACTGCTATGATGGCACCTCCCCAGTCCACATCAATAGCACATCTGAAATTACTCCGGCGAAGACATATCTCTGTATTCCCCTCCAACCAAAACGTTATGTGCAGATTGACATATTGGGGAGGTTTCGAAATCAAAGGATAAACCAAAACTTTACGACAACGTTATTTTTCATACTACACATTAGCCAGATTTTGCATTGCATTTTTGGTACAAAATAAAGTTGACGTGAACGTTTACGTTTATCGTTTGATTTCGAAACCTCCCTAGTATGAGTTGAACCCGTTCATAAAAGCACTGTTTTCTCTTGCGTTTTTGAACCGATCCAAAAACAAACTGCATGGTGTAACCCCAGAGATTGCCTTCTTGTTCAAAATGGCAATATTTCGTTTGGTTTTGTACTCTTTAAGGGGAGCGCCACCTATCGGATGTTACAGAAAGTAACTCAAAGATGGCGCTTTTATGAACCATGACCTTTCCCCCTTATTTTAGTAACGACCTCCCAAAAGCATTAGAAGTGTGCTCATTAAAATAAACTCCCCTTAAAAAATTGATAAAAGAAAAAAGGGTCACGACACATGCAGTTGAAATGTGCGAAGTCCACCCTTTCCCCTTCACCCACTTATATATCCGCTCTACTGAATATGCTACAAGACTTCTTGTGAGCATATCAGGTGTTCCTGAAATAAATTTTTGATTAGGTACATAATGTTGTTGTCCCACACCCCTCAACCCCCTCAGCTGTCCTTGGTGCAGAGCATTTATACAGGAGGCCGGGGCGCGCACCGGCCAAAATGTGCATCGTGTTAAAGGACGGCTAGACCCTCTGAAATGTAAAGCACAGATTAGTTACATGGCTGAAAAGGAGAGATGATTAGACATTTATGGGGAGGGCCCAATATGTGTATACATGAGAACCTAGGGTACGAGCTGGCCTACGTTTTTTAAAACGAGAGTGGACATGTATACACCCGAAGCATTACCTTTGGCGGAACAGTGGGTGGAGCCCACTGACTAAGTTGAAGCAGCTTCGCGGTGCCTGTCGACCGCAGCTGCGCTGAAAATTGAAGACATTCATACGAAAACGTAACAGGCCGGACCTGCTTCTAAACGTAGCTAATTTAGATGCAGATTCCGCTTGCGATGAAATGTCTAAGTGCCATCCACTTGGCTCAAAGTGCTTTCAGCAACTGCGCATGTCTGACGAAGTCACGTGGGTCGAATTGACACACCCACAAGGCCAACAAAACCTGAAATAAACGGCATAGACTGAATGAAACAGTGGCAGCAGATATGTGAAACTTTGGGAGAGGTTTTCTATTCTTTTGTGTTCTTATTTTTGATTGGCTGTTTCATGCTGCTTTTTGTTCGACGTTTTCATTGGCTTTTTCATGTTGTGTCCTTGGTTTTCATTGGCTGTTTCATTCAGTTGAGCAACAGGTGTTAAAATGACAAAAAAATGCGGGGGATCGTGTAAAAATTTCAACCAACCTAAAAAAATTACCCAGGAACACCACTGCTCACCCCATGTTAGACCAGTGCAAAAGTGGTTTCCAACTCTGCCCTACTGCGCAATGGCCCACAACATGTTGTCCTGTACCTATTTCCACGTCTTCGGTGAGGACTTTTCCAATGCTTAGATGATGATGTCGTAATGTATTCCATAATCCAAAAATAGAATTAATCCGTTAGTCTTCGCCTCACCTCACCTCAGTTCGTCACAGTGTCCGATAGGTGATTCCGACGTTAATTGCACAATCGAATAGAATGACACATCCTATGTTATGCAATCGACGTGTTCACCTCGAATAGAATGACACATCCTATGTTATGTCATCCACGTGTTCAGCTCGAATAGAATGACACATCCTATGTTATGTCATCCACGTGTTCACCTCGAATAGAATGACACATCCTATGTTATGTCATCCACGTGTTCACCTCGAATAGAATGACACATCCTATGTTAGGCCGAGTTTACATCGGATGACCGCGACACGAACACGCAGGCGAACAAAAGTTTCATGGGGATGCATGAATCCTTTGTGAAGCCATTGTTCGCCTTCGTGTTCGTGTCATCCAATGTAAACCAGGTGTAATGTATGAGAATGCCCCCCGTATGAATACAAAGACATGTTGATCAGTGCCTCCCTTATTGTCACGTTGCCGCTTATTCCGTCAATCTTTTGTTTGGGGGCATTGGCAAACGGGGGCAGTGAAAAACATTACACCGGCCTTATGTAGTCCACGTGTTCACCTCGTAACAGCCACATTGATTCCTATGGCATGTATAATCAACGTCCTCGCATCGCAGACGGCACTCCGCATTCGTAAACGGAGTTTAGTGAAACTATATTTTGGAAGGATGCGTTTCGAAGTTCCGGTGGTTGTTGCCAGGTGGCGTAGCGTCCTCATCTCCAGCGCTGACGCGCCCGTCGCACCTCAAATCACTGAAATGGGGGAAAAACCCAGAATATTCAGTCGCATTCTTTCTGAACATGCTCGAGAAATTCTGTTTTTGCTTGAAACGTAAGGAGGCGCAGGGGTGCATCCATTATTGGTCGGGGTGGAATACTTTGGTTCCCGAACCCACCGCCAGGGCTAAAAGGGTTCGGTAATGGCTTCCATTGGCACCAAGATTTGTGCTGTCTGGCCTCACGAGAAAAGCCCCAACCCACGCCGTTATCATGTTGTGATAAAGTGTATATAGTGTCTTTTAGAAGAAGATTACTCACTCCATCTTCAGCGGTACGTCCTTCAGGGGTTGTACTGGTTGCAGACTTCTAAAGCGTACATACAGAGGCCCTTCAGGGATACGCCCTTCTGGTCGAATAGCTGGTGGCCAAATGCACTGTGTGACTTCATAATTGGGCTCACTTCACACACATGAGCGGGCACACAATGGCCTGGAAACTATGGCAAATAAACCGGCCTATCCATGCACAGCGAAACATATAGCATTACAGGCCTATGGAATAAGCTACGCATGCCCAGTAGATCTTGCGCATGCCCAGTAGATCTTGCGCATGCCCATTAGTTGGTCGGAGAAGGGCCGGCGGTCAAAGGTAGAATCAATTTCTCATGTTAACCCACCTCGCGCATTGTGTTGCTAATGGCAGTTGATATTACGCTCCACCCCAATCCGCTGGTTGGACGAAAGTTGGAAGACTGAGAAGGCGCAAAGACCTTGTGTCACTCGTACACAATACGCCGGACTGAGCCTATGAATAATGATTGATGTGGGATTGGCCAGCGTA
>NMRB01000364.1:381536-392716 GCA_002633025.1 Notospermus geniculatus | reverse complement strand
ATACTGCAATTTACCGCAGACCCCTCGTGACATGAATCCACCAATTATGAACCATAGTCACCTTTTCCTGGTATCCGCCCCCATTCATGGCGATTTCATACACTGTGCGCGGTATTGGGGGAACAATCCAGTATGTTCAATAAAGGTCTACATGCGGGTTTATACATTAAAGCCACAATAGGCCCGGAATCTGAATTTCCAAAAAATTGGATGAAAAATTGGATTGTGTGTATAGGCCTTTAACCATAAACATTAACCCTCTGGGTTTATAAAGGCAGTTTTCCCACAATAGGGCCGTTTAGACGACAAGCCAAAAAAACACATTCAGATTCGATCCGATTGGATCCGATCGACCCGTATTGGGTCTCATTTGCGTTTAGACGAGATTTGAATGCGGTCGTAGCCTATCCAAGATACAGAATAGCACAAAATTGACACACAAAATGATAATAAGCAAGAAGTCAATTTCCAGAATTCACGAGTTTTCGACCCCAACCGGGGTCTTTTTCAAGTGGAACTTTACAATCTGAAACTCTAGAAAAGACTGAGCTGAAACCCGAATGTGGAACTAGTAAGATAGAAAGAAAAGGGTACTTAGCTGTAAGGTAGAATAAGAAAAGGATACGGTCCAACAAAGAGAATCAGCACAATCTCTAGACGAATCCACCGTGGTCGTAGCCTATGTGGTCCAATGCGGTCCAAAATCCACATTGGACCGCATTGGGTAGCGTTTACACGGAAGTTTTGAACCACAATCACAACCATATTTTCGGATGTCTCCCTTAAAGAACACCCATAGCAAAAAGGTGGCTTCTTCATCGAAACGACTCAGAATCACTAATGTAGGACTTGTCATCTTGGTACCTGGAGATACATGTAAATGACTGGCTTGAAGACCGAAAAGTCACTAAAGTAACAGATCCATGTATTCCTGGCTGCTTTATACCCCATCACTCTGATTCTGTTCTCAGTACGTGCTTCGAGATGTTGCCGAATGAGCTCAAACTGTGTGCGAACGGAGTGCCAACTTTTTCCAGTCTTTTTACAAACTTCGTGGACGGGCTCGGACGGGAAGGGTGCTCCACAACTTCGAGACATTATTTGGCTAACATTACACGTTCTAGCCCGTTCTACGATTTTTTAGAGAGGTGTAACGTCGATCAGTGTTCCCCGTATTTCTGTGTTTTTCTTATTGTTTTCCTCCTGACGGATTAAGCGACAACTAACCCAACAATAACCATTCTAGGCCGCGTCTATTGTTGGGGAACACTGAGCTACTGAAACACTCACCTATGTTAAGGCTCGTCTACACGATCATACATTTGTTCAAAACGTCATCATACATTTGTATGATGATGTCCAAGCGTGTTTGTCGATTTCTGTCTTGTGACAATGCAGCTAAAATTTTGAACATCATCATACTTGTTCAAAGCAGCATCATAATCTTGTATGATGATGTTCAAGTTTGTTGCGGATTTCGATCTACAGACCAACATTATGATGAAGTATGATGGAGAAAGGATAATGTTGGATGCTGTTGAAGTTTGTTGGGAAAATCGTCCACACAATCATACATTTGTCCCTGAACATCATGACACATATTTTTTTTGGGTGTTTTGCATTGGCAAGATGAAACATGCAGCTAAAAATTTGAACTCGTGAACAACAACCAACATGTATGATGATGTTCAAATTTGTATGATGATGTTCATGGACAAATGTATGATTGTGTGGACTGTTTTCCCAACAAACCTGAACATGTATGATGATGTTCAAATTTTTAGCTGCATGTTTCATCTTGCCAATGCAAAACATCCCAAAAAAATGTGTGATGATGTTCAGGGACAAATGTATGATCGTGTGGACGGTTTTCCCAACAAACTTGAACAGCATCCAACATTATCATTTCTCCATCATACTTCATCATACAATGTCCATGAATGTTGGACTGTAGATCGAAATCCGCAACAAACTTGAACATCATCATACAAGATTATGATGCTGCTTTGAACAATGTATGATGATGTTCAAAATTTTAGCTGCATTGTCACAAGACAGAAATCGACAAACAAGCTTGGACATCATCGTACAAATGTATGATGATGTTTTGAACAAATGTATGATCGTATAGACGAGCCTTAAGGCCCGCAGCGAGAAAACGCAGCGGCAGAAAATGCTTTGTTAAAAGGCAGCGGACCGAGAATATAACAAAGAATTTGTCGCGCAGTGATGAAACCGCGGCGGAAAAACGCGACAGTGGGTTCAGGCCTTTACACCTGGCAGGACGTTTTGAGAACTGGGCCGACCGCACAGAAAGTGCGACAGTGCTACCGGCGCGTATCGGCAGTTAGTTATAACGCATTTTCTCATTAACTAAACCGCCGATAGGCACCGAAAGCACTATCGGACTTTCTGTGCGGTTGGCCCTGTACTTCAGTGTGACAGTACCTTTACAAGAACGGCTAAACAACCCCAGTCAAATCAGTATCAACGATGACCAGTCGTGCGTAGCTCGTCAGTCGTCAGAGGATGTGGGTCCAACCACCAGCCGATTTAAGCCGCAAAATTTCAGTCACGCAAACGACGACCTCAATGATTTTAAATGTCGATCAGACGTTTGGATCAACTGACACGTTCGTCTGTACTTTTGTTGTTACAATTCGGAAGCAACCTTAATATTGCAGATGAGGCATTTCTCAACATCAACTAAAATGGTGACGGCCAGTGAATCCCAACCGTAGCGGAAAAAAACCTGCCAGCTCTAATCTATCCTCCATATCTTCGGACTTGGCCATGAAGTGCAACATATTTTTCTTCATAGTCCGGTGAGGTAAATGAAGGTTATACCAACTCCGGCCAAAAGTCACCAAAAATGGAGAAATTACCTGCGCCCTTAGGGTGCATGCACACTGCAAGCGAAATGGCGAAGCGAAGCGAAGACATTTTCGCCAACATAATAGAGTACAAGCTCGCTCCATACAATACATACAGCGATAGGTTCCCAGTGACGTGGTGAATACTCCATGTTGTGGTGATGACTGATTTGTCTGGGTGCCAGTAATTAACACTTAATTGAAAAAGTGAATTGACGGTGGGAATTTATCATGAAAGACTAGCATTTTGTAATAACCGAAGCTTGAAAAAATTTTCCTAGTCCCTTAAAGGTTTTCGCCAAATCGCTTGGCGAAATTGTCTTCGCTTCGCTTCGCCATTTCGCTTGCAGTGTGCGCGTGGTGTGCTTTAACGTGGACACGGGTTTCTCTAAAGTTACTCAAATGGTTGCATCTTGTAATTAATTTTTTAGGAATAAGGAAGAAAATAAATTCCGTAATGTCCGCCTGAACCTCGTCCCCGTCAGACAATAGATGTAGAAATTCACAAAATTATTTAGGGTGCTGAAAAATTCGGTAGTGACTGAACCATAGTGGGAAATTGATTGTTGTATAGTGTCATAGCCATATGTGAATAAACGGAGTAATTCTAATGTGTTCATGATTGTATTTGGAGCCTCAAGTACTATGAAGACAGTGACCACAGCTAAAACCCTGATTGTTGTCGCTTTCGTGTTTTCGTCTGCTTTTTCTCCTCTTGTCGTCTGCCTCATCGCGGATGATTGTTTCAACGCTGCCAGCAGACGATAGGTGAAGAATACGAGACAAAATGTGGGAATAATAAACGTCATCACGGAATAAAGAATAATACCAGTGCCTTTTATATAAATATTATCTTGGAATGGGTAGGTGTACGAAAAATCCCATGCGGGTAAATATGAATTTGTGCAGTGGTCGTAAAACCAAAACAGCTTCCCTATCATCACCATAAGGGCCAATATTATAAACGACAAAATGGCGATTAGTCCATCCACAATAGCCATTCTATGTGCATTACTGATTGTACAAATCGTATCTGCTTTTAGAGGTTTGCACACAGCAATGAAGCGCTCGGCAGCCACTGTAACTGTGATGTACAGAGAGAAAGCTTTCATTATACCCATAGCGGCCCATACATAACCAAAAACCATATGAACATAATACCTGGCCCAAAACATGGTGGTTACGTAATGTGAAAGTGCAAATAGTCTAATAGTCATAGCGTTAATGATGAGATAAAGGCTGTCGGCGATCGAGAGGTACCGAAGCAGGACGGACGTCGACGTGAACGGTCTCTCCCTCCCTAGGACCACAAAGGAAAGTCCACTACCAATGACACCAAAGAATATAACAAGGAAAATCAGTGGGACACGGATGACAAATCGGTAAATGACTGATATGTCTTGTTCGTGTAATGTCCGAAATGGATATGAGATACATCTCATTGGCTCTGTGTTGTTTTTAAGGGTATAACGATCCACTGCTTCTATGACTTCACTAGATGCTTGAGTGTTGGTGTTCATCATCATGTTAGACAAGGTACATGTAGTAAGACGGGAAGTTGACAACTTATGGTACCCGAGTTTAAAGTCGTACATGCAGCTTTTTTTACAGCTTGTATAATCATTTGGCACAGAATTACAATGAAAGGGCTTTCTATTTCGTGAAAAAATTCCAACCGGTTAGAAAGTTATGGTTGATTTTGTGAATGACTCAGCTAAAAGCAGAATGGTGTAAGACTGCCTCATTAAGTGATGTCACACTAGGGAATTTGCATAATGGACATGTCATTTCCCTGATTAGAGTGGCCTAGTAACCAAATTCAGCAATGTATGTGATGGGAATTTCAACAAAATGCAATTATCATGCAGAAGCCATGCATCCAGCCTACTCTGGTCAAATTCGAATGAAGTTTTCCCTAGTATTATGCCACGAATAAATTAGCATATTTACATTGTTGAAGTGGTTCACAGTATGGTTTTTGCCCAATGATTTTGACTGACAAAATCCTTGATATCTCGCTAATACTAGTAAACATAATTTCATGAAAAAACAGCAAAAATGCAGTTCTGTCTGAATGCTGCACAAAGCTGAAAAAGAGAGAATTTATTTTTGTGGTGCACATAGGACTGATGTTTGATCGCTGTGCTTCCGAGTGTTCCAAACACAACTGGTCAGGTCTCTTCAGGATTAACATAATCGCCTGCTCATCCACATTGCAGAAACTTATACATTCAAGAACATTGGTCTATGCATAAAAAAAGCAAATGCTTTTTACTTGAAAACTGAAGCAGTTACTTCCACCTGTATACATAAATCCCAAAGTAAATGCTTTGGATAAAAGCAATTTCTATTAAAAAAGCAATTACTATTTACTTGTTCCTTTCTAGAAAATGCTAGAATTCATACGCATAATACACTACTGAACAATAGTTCCAACTGTCGAACCTTTGGTAAACAAGTAAATGCTTGTCACGTGTAAGCATTTGCTTTGAAGAAGTAAAAGATTATGCATATGAAACCAAGTAATTGCTTTAACCTTTACTTTTGGCTTCAAGCAGCTGCTTTTACTTTCTGCTTTTTCTAGAAGTAAATGCTTCATTTTTATGCATACGGCCCATTGTTCCTACTCACAGTTCTTTGACCAGATCCGAAAGGAATCAAGAGAGAAATAATGACAAGAGATCATATAATAGCAATGGTCAATTCTTCATCGAAACCACTCAGAAATGATCGGACTTGTCATCTTGGTATTTGGAGATAAGTGACGCTGAAAGGGGAAATGTCGTCCTGGGTACATGTATATACAAACATTACTCAGGATCTCAGTCTTCACTAAAACAATACACTGGGGGTAGCCGAACATCACCGAGCTCCCGCAATCTGTGCCTGGGAATGAATCCTATTTAGAAATCCCGTGGGATCTCGCGGTCTCGTGCCACGGTACTTGTTGAATGTAGCTGTTCATGACATTCTTCAGGCGGTCACGTGACCAGGGGCGAGACAACCTCGAATCCAGATGTCATACTACGATGCTGGGCGATGTTCGGCTACCGAAACTACACCCAGGGTATTGTGGTCACGTGACAGCCTGAAGAATGTCATGAACAGCTACACTCAACAAGTACCGCGGCGCGAGACCGCGAGATTACACGGGATTTCTAAATAGGACTCGTTCCTAGGCAGTAATTGCGGATGCTGGGTGATGTTCGGCTACCGAGACTACACCCAGGGTATTGTTTTAGTGAAGATTGAGATCCTGGGTAATCTTTGTACCCAGGACGACATACCCTTTCAACATAAGTGACTGGCTTGAAGATCGACAAATCACTGAAAAAACAAATCCCTCTATTCCTGCCTTTATAAGAACGCTAAACAAAATCAGTCAATTAGGACTTCCTTATTGGCCTTATAAATAACGCCGAATCGGTTAATGTCGTCCTGCGTATAACAGAAATATACCCAGGTTCAATGTCGTCCCACAAAACTATACCCTGGGTATAGTTCGATCTACAAAAGTATACCCAGGATTGGATGCAGCACCTGAAGACGAGATTGTTCTCGCAAACGCAACATGACAACAAGCATGACAAGTCGAAAAACATCGCTCTAGCGCCCGACACGACGGGCACCATTTTATATCGCACCAATATTGACTGGTGTTTTTGGGGGATTTTAATTGCAAAACTCCCGTCTCAGTTGAAGCGATAAACAAAATGGCGGCGAGATCCTTTCCTAACTCGTACCAAGGCTCAAAACTACGGTACTGGGTATACTTTTGTATATCGAACTATACCCAGGGTATAGTTTTGTGGGACGACATTGAACCTGGGTATATTTCTGTTATACCCAGGACGACATTAACCGACTCGGCATAAATAACCGCATCTGTCGATCAGTGTCACCGAAGATCAGTCGAGCGTAGCCGATTCTCGCCATGCCGCAAAATTTCAGTCACGCAAACGACGATCTCAATGATTTTAAATGTCGATCAGACATTTGGATCAACTGACACGTTCGTCTGTACTTTTGACTTTTGTTGTTACAATTCGTAAGAAACCTGTAAGATTCTTAATATTGCAGATGAGGCATTTCTCAACACCAACTATTAAAATGGTGACGGCCAGTGAATCACAACCGTAACCAAAAAAACCTGCCAGCTCTAATCTATCCTCGATACTCTTCGGACTTGGCCATGTAATTCATTACTTTTCTTCATATTCGGGTGAGGTCCACAGACTGTAGCCAATAAGGATTACATGTATGTGGTACAACTCAGCCCTCAGGCCAATGCCGTTGTCCTCTTGGTCCTGCAGACTTGCGAATTACACTTACAAATGAATTACTAAAAATCCGTTTCGATTTTCTTGATATCCAACATAGAGCACAAAAAACGACACACAAAATGATGGGAAACATAAAGTCGTCACTTCTGGGATCTCTAATAGAATGTGCCTGAGGAAGACAAGGTGTAACGTCGATCAGTGTTCCCCGTATTTCTGTGTTTTTCTTATTGTTTCCCTCCTGGCGAATTAAGCGGCAGCTAACCCAACAATGACCATTCTAGGCCGCGTCTATTGTAATGGGGAACACTGAGCTACAGAAACACTCACTTATGTTACACTGGCTGTGGTCGAAAATTTGCGAAATTCGGACATGACTGTGCACAACGACGTTTTAACTATGTTTAGTGGGTTTTATTCGCAACATGTGTCAGAGTTCTCATGCCAACCAATCAGTGTAATAAGTAAGCCTATATCAAAATGCCTACGGGACTGCCTGTAGGGTCCATTTAAAGTGCCTGGGCTCTAGGAGCCAATCGCCGGAAATTAGTATGTAATCAAGGTCTTTTCTCCCCGGGCATTCATTCCTGGCGACACTTTTTCACACCAAACTGATGCAGCATGTATTCAATCCTTAGCTTATAGGCTTGTCGTTTTCAAAGAGGTCTGTCAGATTGCCTGTGCATTGATCTGCTACTGTTTACCTGTACGAAGTACATTTCATCTATTGAAATGTGCGGGTTCAGCATCGCCTTAACACTTTCCGCAAATGCGACATCCGACGGGTTTTCCTAGACTGCCTTATATCCAGAAAACAAGAACAGCAACAGTATTTAACACTAAACTGTATATTCAGCAGTTAATCATATAAATTTCATAAATGGCAGTTAGGCCTACTGCTAAATCTCAATAATGTTACAGCTGGCAGCACCGTACATCTATGGCGCCATTCGGAACTTCCGAAGGCAACTGCTCGGCAATTTCCGTTACAGGTCGCATTTCCCCGAGGACACAATTCCAAGGCAGCCATCTTGAATGCGCAACAATATGGTTGCCTTGGACTTGTGTCCGAGGTGAAATGCGCCGCCCAGTGGACAGATAAGCAGTTCGCCTCAGGTCGTTCCGAATGCTCTGGCGCACGGGTACTCCATTTAGGGCAACTTGCATGATCTAGATTATCAATTATTGCTAAAAAGAAATGATGACACTACGTGTCAGATAAACGAGTTTCCCGCCAGCAAAATCTTATTAAGTCACCTGCGTTTCTACAACACCTACATTTCGTAGCAGAGAATACGGCATTATGGGTAAAAGGTAGCTAGGCCTATTATCTCGACTTGTGATCGATGGGACCATGATCGAATTAAAGGGAATTAGACGCGGCAGTCAAAAGTGACATTACGAATAATTTCGTGGCCCACGAAATTCACCATATCAAAATTACAAATTTAGTCATAATAGCGGATTGCATCCCTAGGTAAGCCTAGATCCCTGGATCGAGGTTGAATTGCGCGTATTGGTTCCCAATGCCACCACCAAGGGATGGATCCCTGGCGGCGGTATCGAGAACCAACACGTGTCTTTCAACCTCGAGCTGGGAAATATTTGTCTTACTCCTAGTAGTGAGATTGAAAACGGAAGTGGACGAACCAAATTCTATCAGGGGCACTGCAATCGTGTGAGATGTGAAATCGGTGTATTGTAACTTGGACCTACATTCCTGGGCCTACTGTTCTTTTCACACCGGATCATTTTCGCGAATCTCAACTTCATCATAAGACTTCCTTTACAAAGAAGTATCCGGTATACAAAAAAAAACACCGGTTAACAAAGGCTTCCCGAGGATTCACGACCGTGAAGCCATTGTCAACCGACGTTTTCGTATACCGTATACTTCTATGTAAAGGAGGTCTAAAACACAACAAAGCTACTCATAACCGAATCACGCCAGATATCACTTCGTTATAGAATGTTATGTCCAATGGGCTGTATGTACTCCTACTGGCATCTAACCGGAAGAGTCTGTCCGTCACTGCATTCGGGTTGAACCCATCTTTCTGCAGATTCGTTTTGACGTACTTGTACGTGGATGTCGTCTCGGCATCTGATTGAATCCTCAGGAATATTGGCCGGGCGTATATCGGCAAGTAGTCCATCACCCTCTGGCAAAGACCGCCGAGGAAGTCGTCTGTGACCCGACAGCCGTCGTTCACGGTTATGGCGGCCATACCGGCTCTGCCGTCAGAACCTGGAAGACATAGTGGAGCCTTGAAAGCCTACACTTCATTCCACATCCGAGTGGTGCGAGGTTTTCAGCCGATATCTCCGCAACGGCTGGGTCAAATTCGACATACCATACATCAATTGACTTGTCTTTCTTGTCGGTATCTTTCTGCTATCTTCATTTTTCGCGCAAGGCCGACATAACGGATCCCTTTCTCAAAACCCATTTCATTTCGCCATGCTGTTCAGTGCAGTTTACACGTGCACGATGCATTGCGTCATTTCAAAATGGCCGCCATTTCGGCCGTAAACACAAACTGTGATTTCTGAAAGAACTTTTTTCTGTCACGTTTTTCGGGGAAATGACAGTGATGATGGCTGTAGCGGCAAAAAACACAAATCTTTCAAATTTGTGTGTCGTTTTTTGTGCTGTTTATTGGATACCCACACAATAAAGAGGGCACTGTCATACGGGGGGGGGGGACCTTAGAGGCGTCCGCTGCACCACTCTCTGACAGCCTAAGTGTCCTACCCAGCGGTTAGTGTTTCTCTCTCACCTGGCACTTCCACTCCGTACACATTAACATGACAAATCTTCTTGTCATCTGCAAGGACGGCAGCTACCTCAGTTGTGGACACATTCTCACCCTTCCATCTGCAGAAAAAACATGTGTTTCAAAAGGTGTTCCGTCCGCCACCAAAAAAATTTCGCCATTCTTTTGTCTACTGGTGAAAGGCTGTTTCTTGAAACTCTACAATATTCATGTCAGATCTAGGTATCATGAAACTCTAAATTATGACACTGCAAACTGATTGATCTATTAGCCCTTTAAAGTCTGACAATAGGAAGAAGTTTTGGTGTCGGACGGAACGATAGATCTTAATTTGCTGGTAAGCTCAATATTTTTTGATACCCTCCTACAAATATGTGTACGCTGTACATCCCAGATGGAGAAACTAATACCTAAAGGTCAGGGCGGGCCGTCACGAAACTCCGATAGCACTAACAGTGCCTAACAGAGAGGTATGCAATGGCTTTTACCATTACAGAATTTCTCTGTTAGGCCCTGTTAGTGCTTCGTAGTTTCGTGGCGGTCGCCCCTGTATTATTGATTACTCTACCGTATTTGATTTTTGGAAAATCAATGGCACAAATCTTTGTGATCATTTCGAAGTTGAATTTTGCCCCATTTTCTTGGGTGATCAATTTTGAAACACACCTCTATCTCCAACACAAAGCCAGCAGGCAAAGACAATCAACTTGAAACGGAAGGGCCTGTGCAATCTGATAAAGACACCCACACCACACGCACCTAAACGTATCTCCAACTCTGTCCACAAAGTACACATTGTACATGTCATCCACCCTAAGCAGATCTCCTGAATTGTAATACGCGTCTCCCTTCCGCAACACATCATAAATGATCTTCTTGTCGGACAACTCCTTCTTTCCTTTGTAACCGTCAAAGTCCAGCTTGCCCTTTTGGATGGCGCAGACATAGAGGCCGGTCTCCCCTGAAAGAAAAAACACTTTTAAAACATTCCAAGTCCCGATTGCTCGAAGCTTTACGTCGCACTAGGGAGGTTTAGAAATCAAACGATAAACGTAAACTTGTACGTTATTTTTGTACCCGAAATGCTATATAAATCTGGTCAATGTGTAGTATGAAAAACTAGACATACAGTGATTGCGAGCAATCACTAATTATACCCCCGCTGTGGCGCCATAACGGTCCTCGTGGCTCAGGTGAAAACTTGTTATTGAGGGCAGGTGATAATGAAATGGGCAGGAGAATTTTTGGGA
>NMRB01000364.1:352660-381403 GCA_002633025.1 Notospermus geniculatus | reverse complement strand
AGTTTACGTTTGTCGTTTGACTTCTCAACCTCCCTACTGTTGGTTGCCAACGGCTTACGTCTTGACCGTGACAGGAACAACTCTCCCTAGTTTTCTGCAGGTTAATTTGACCGCAGAAAGCCAACATGGGCGCGACAACTCTCATGTACAGTGAATGCTTCCTCGGGCCATCATTTCGTAGAGAAGAATCAACTACTTCAACGGCCGCTGTATAACCTACCAGGTTTTGAGGGAATGCACAGGCCGTCTGGGCCACGCACCGGAGCTTCTGTCTCATAATCGAATTTCAGAAAATTCATTGGGTAGAGCGCTCTCTGAAAATACAGGGGAAAATACGAAAATGTAAATCGGATAAGGAGAAGTGTGGTCCAAACTGGTTTCCATGCAATTCCGGCTACACCACGTGGCCGATGAGAACTCCCTGATGCCAAAATGGTTGTTTCGCTGACGTTCGCCACGGGCAGCACTATTACTGCGATCAAATTCCTCTGTCGGATTTTTACTTGATTTTTCGTCAGGGCCGAAGCCACCCTTGGAAGTATGGATGAGACCATCAAAAGCTACTCATGTTCCTCACTTCGATGGGGTCTTTTACTTGCCCTTGCAAAAGAACAAGGTACCACGTACTTCCCACGCGACGGACGTGATGAGCCAGGAATGAAATCCCATATGACCCGGGCTGGATTCGGACCCGAGACCTGCCACTTGGCAGGGGACGTCATAACCACTCGGCTATCAAGGCTCTTTTTGCTGTACTCACCAGGATTGGCGATAACCGGCCGACGGATCCGGTTTCCTCCCCCAAATTCGCGAGGAAGCCAACCCCTTCGGTGGCAGCGTAAAACTCCCTGATTTGTCTGATATTGAACCGGTCTCTAAATGTGTTCCATATCTCTGGTCGAAGCCCATTCCCAATTGCTACACGTACACTGTGGTTTTTGTCATCAGGTTGCTAAAATGAACAGTAACGCGTTTTGTAAGAAGCCGTGTTGCCACGGATGAAAATGTTAGGTTACAGACGCCTGGCATTGTTGGGGTCCAGCTTCTCTTGTTGGTGATGGTCGGCAGTCCTGACACTGACGCTGGTAAGGTGACAGGGATCTGGCATGACCGGAAAGCAGCTTCTCCTGTTGGTGATGGTCGGCACTGCTGACCACACAGCAGGCTGTTGATATCTTCGAATCAAAGTGGAAACTGTCGTTTTTGATATGATAATGTTGGAGGAGCTAGATCCCAGTGGCAAAATCAGGTGATACCTTACAACTGCGATTTTGGTGTTAGTACCAAGTGTATGCCAACTCACCGGTGGGCGGTTGACCAAATAACGCAACAACTCGCCAATATAGAGGAACACCGTCACGTTGTATTTCCGACAGTCATCCCAGAACGCCGAGGTGGAGAATTTTTTCCTCAACACAACCTCACAACCTGAAAAAACATTTACATGTAAGGCTTACATGTACATGTAGTTTATATTTTTGACTACACGTGTAACGTAATTCACTGCCCCCATAAATCAGTGCCCTACCCTATTGTGTAGGACGGAATAAGCCGCAAGAGGAGGAAAACCAATATTCAGGATACAATAGAACCTATTGTAATCCGGCACCGGTTTACAGGTACATTCATTTACACTACACCTGTACTAAACCACGCCTTGCAGAATTGGCGTGTCCGGCTCAAGTACATGTAGTCACCAACTGTCATTCAGCAGACATGCAGGCGCGGACAGTTCCAGGATTTTTGTCAGAGGGGGTCCGACCTGGTGAAGGCGGTCGTTGCAGGCGGGTGCCGAAGGTACTCGCGCCGACGGGGGTCTGGGGCTCCGCCAGAAAAATTTGAAATTTGAAGGCCACAGACGCGAATTTCCTGGCATCTCAGTATCAAATCAGAAGCTTTATTTTTATGTTTTTTTGCTTATTATTGCAAATTATTAAAAAAAAAACAAATGGTGGTGGCGAGCGGGGGGATCCCCCTCCTCTGGATCCGCGCCTGCACTGTAGACAGATATCATCAATGCCCTCCCTATGTTCGTTGAGGGAAATAAAATGGGACCGTCCCGTGTCGAGGAGAAATCGCTCTCTCAACCAGGAAAACAATGACATGACATTACGACCCTCGTATCTCATCGGGACCAGGGTGGTACCACAGCTGCGCCGAATGGGTGAATGTCGTCCTGGGTGACCCTAAATGTCACCCAGGACAAAACTGGGTGACCCTAAACATCCCCCAGAACAAGGCTGGATGACATTTTAGACCCTAAACGTCACCCATGAAGTTTGAAAAACTTCATGGGTGACGAGGTAAGTGCAAGGTAACCTGCGTCCGAGGTATAAGTGGTACACTGTTCGTGTAGCTGAAAACGAATTCTGACATCTCCATTATTCGCGTTTCTGAAGGAATTGGGGCAGTTTTTGACCTCCCTTCCGTCATACAGGGACGGGATTTTTATCTCGAAAGGTCGTGAGGTTAAGAAAAAAAGTCACGTTTCTTCATTTCCATTATTTCGCGATCGCTACCTGACAGACGTTCCACTATCAATCGGCAACCTCGGACGCAGGTTTAAAAAAATGGTGCGATTTTCAAACTGGGTGTCACCCAGCCTTGTTCTAGGGGACGTTTAGGGTCACCCAGTTTTGTCCTGGGTGACATTTGGGGTCACCCAGGACGACATTCACCCATTCGGCCACAGCTACAGCAACCCACCAACCACATCAAGCCCAAAGGTACACCCACCTATTCTCGTAGCCCCGCCTAGTCCGATCACCAGTGCTGAACTATGATACAATGGCATAGTGATGTAGACCACGTCATCTTCCTTCCCTTGGCAAATCATTTTGAGTAGAGTCATACCAGCGCTGACACGTTTGTGCGTGACAATGGCAGCCTTTGGCAAACCTGAAGGGTAAAATTGTGATATGACCGCAAGATGAGTCATCTTGCGGTGACCGCAAGATGACGATATCACAACAAGATGACTGTGAGGCCGGTGTAACGTTTTTCAGTGAGGCACGTGTGCCAGGGTGACAATAGGGAGGTTTCGCAAACGCTCGGTTAGGCCATAAGACGACGTTGATCTATTGTTTGGGTATACCCACACTAGATAAACGTCGTCGTAGGGCCTAACCGGGCGCTTGCGAAACCTCGCTATTACAATAGATTGACGGAATAGGTCGCGATTCGAGAATGGGCGACACACAGAGAAACAGCGATAACGTTTTTCAGTGTGGCCATTTTTCTGTGTGATTCCCATTGTTCGGAAAAAAACTGGGAAACGGACTCGCTGTTTCTCTGTGTGTCGCCCATTGTCAAGTCGCCGCTTATTCCGTCAATCTATTGTAATGTCACACTGACTCACGGGCTACACTGAAAAACGTCACACCAGCCTGATACGGCCTAAAACGTTTTGGCGAGACTCTGGAGTGTATGAAAAAACTTCCATATTGTCAAAAGGTTACCTGTTGTTCCAGAAGTATATATAAACGTAGCGGGGTCGCTCTGTTTGATGCCTGCTCGGACCGTCGGGCTGATTGGGACGGGGGTCATTTGTGAGGTGACTTCATCCATGGCGTGGAAGGAGGACGGAACTTGGTTACCTTGAATCCATACACTGTAATCCTCGGATTTGAGGAAGTCGGCGATGCTGTGGACTGCGTCCAAAAGATCTGAAATAAATGAAATGGTCCATGGACCATGTGCTCACATGGGTGAATGTATGAAAAGAACGAATAACAAGTGTCAAGTCGAAATGTTCCGGCAGCATACCTGCTCAGATCATTCTTTGTGGTATTGTTCATGCGATATGAGCCAAAGTACATTTTTTCAAGATGGACGATTGGCGGCCATATTTGAATTCCAATCCGGCTGAAATTTGCTGCATTCATACAGGTTAAAGCAAATTGATAGCGGATTTTATTTACATATGGCTGGTGTTTGTGAACACAAAATTTCAGTCAATCAAAAAGCACGAACATTTTTTTGTTGACATTCTTGAGAAGTTTGTTTACATTTTTCCCGAAAATTTACCCCTTTTCAAATTCTATTTCTAAATAAAATTTTTTCGATATCAATTCGCTTTAACTTGATACGTAACACTGCAGGGTAAAAACATTCCAGCTGCTGCAGTTCATGCGATATGAGCCAAAGTACATTTTTCAAGATGGACGATTGGCGGCCATATTTGAATTCCAATCCGGCTGAAATTTGCTGCATTCATACAGGTTAAAGCAAATTGATAGCGGATTTTATTTACATATGGCTGGTGTTTGTGAACACAAAATTTCAGTCAATCAAAAAGCACGAACATTTTTTTGTTGACATTCTTGAGAAGTTTGTTTACATTTTTCCCGAAAATTTACCCCTTTTCAAATTCTATTTCTAAATAAAATTTTTTCGATATCAATTCGCTTTAACTTGATACGTAACACTGCAGGGTAAAAACATTCCAGCTGCTGCAGTTCATGCGATATGAGCCAAAGTACATTTTTCAAGATGGACGATTGGCGGCCATATTTGAATTCCAATCCGGCTGAAATTTGCTGCATTCATACAGGTTAAAGCAAATTGATAGCGGATTTTATTTACATATGGCTGGTGTTTGTGAACACAAAATTTCAGTCAATCAAAAAGCACGAACATTTTTTTGTTGACATTCTTGAGAAGTTTGTTTACATTTTTCCCGAAAATTTACCCCTTTTCAAATTCTATTTCTAAATAAAATTTTTTNATGGCCCGGGCTGGATTCGAACCCGAGACCTGCCGCTTGCTGAGCGGACGTAATGACCACTCGGCTATCAACGCTCCTTATGCTATACTCACCAGGATTGGCGATAACCGGCCGATGGATCCGGTTTCCTCCCCCATATTCACAAAGAAGCCAAGCCCTTCGGTAGCAGCGTAAAATTCCCTGATTTGTCTGATATTGAACCGGTCCCTAAATGTGTTCCATATCTCTGGTCGAAGCCCATTTCCAATTGCTACACGTACACTGTGGTCTTTGTCATTAGGTTGCTAAAATGAAAAAAAACGAGTTTTTTTTAAAGAAGCCGTGTTGTCACGGATAAAAATGCCTCATGGCATTACCTTAGATATGTACATGTAGCAGCCACAATGCACCAAAATCGCAGATGTAAGATCACTGAGTCTGGCATTACAGGTGTGAAGGGAAAGAATGTCCTAGGAAAAACTGTCCTGGGAACAAAAGATCCTATTATTACATTCTAATCTCTGACAATTGATTTTTATACGCATGCCGCTTATTCCGTCATTCAACAAAAGAAGTGGACACTTTCTACAGAGGGGACACTTTTTACTGCTACAACGGGTCCAGCTTCTCCTGTTGGTGATGGTCGGCACTGCTGACCAACACGGCAGCCTGTTGATATCTTCGACTCGAACTCCTGACACTGATGCTTTTGATACGATAATGTTGGTGGAGCTAGATCTCAGTGACCTTACAACTGCGATTTTGGTGTTAGTACCTGTAAGTGTACGCCAACTTACCGGTGGGCGGTTGACCAAATAACGCAACAACTCGCCAATATAGAGGAACATCGTCACGTTGTATTTCCGACAGTCATCCCAGAACGCAGAGGTGGAGAATTTTTTCCTCAACACAAGCTCACAACCTGAAAAAAATATTTTGGGTTCAGTGTATAGTATAGCTGCGCTTCCATTACAGCTTTTATACCCGGTCTTATTAGTACCGGTGTCTATCCGCATATAAACAAGACCAAGAATATGGCCCGTATGCACAGACGTTCCTCCACTCACACTTGAGTGTGAGGTCGACCTTAATCTTTTGTATTCTACCCTGCAAACAATAGGTAAAGGTCGACCTCACACTCAAGTGTGAGTGGAGGAACGTCTGTGCATACGGGCCTTTATTACCCAATATCTTTGATAAGACCGGATATTTCACGGCTTGCGCTTCCACTACTGGATTTGAGATTAGTAATTGGCTGGTGTTATTTGGCGAGCCGCTCTCTGTGCAACGATCCGTCATGTTCTTAGATGGCGAGCCGCTCTCTGAGCAACGATCCGTCATGTTCTTAGATGGCGAGCCGCTCTCTGAGCAGATTTGTGTTGCGCAGTTGCACAGCGAGCCGGATGGATGTGCAGTGAACAAATTCTGCCTTGCTCAGCAAGCTGATGGGCCTCATTAATTATTCATGAGGAGGTGTTGGCGAGTTGTCCTCTCTGCTGGTATAATGGTTAAGTGAATTAGTCGCGCGGCAGTAAAAAATGAAGCTACATGTACGAATAATTTCGAAAATTACGGAAGTCCATATTTTAGCAGATTAGGCCTACATTTTTGTTCGGTGGATTTAGAGTACATGTATTTTCAGAAAAAAAGAAAGGACCCGAGACAGGAAAAGTGGTGAAAAAAGTTGTCCCAGGCGGGAGTCGAACCGGGGACCTGACGTTTACTAACCAAACACTCTAACTGACTGAGCTACCGAGACAGCTGTCAGCGTGGTGTTTTCATTGGCCAATGTTGAGCGGTGGTTTGTTTGCCTGCCATCTAAGACCAATTTCTGTGTTTGGCAAGAATTTTGCTTGTCAAATAATAACACCATTAGTCATTTTTCTTTTAAAATCTACAAAACTGGGCCAAAAATTGGCATAAGCCGGGGGCCCCAGCGCTTTTTTCACCGATATTTGATCGAGGTTGAAGGGCGATCATCGAATCCGCCATTTTGCTGTTTTGTAATCTCGCAGCTAGTGCATAAGTATAAGTGGGGTTCGACGGTCTCGAGTCTCTAAAAATATGTTCACGCCACATTGCACGGCGTATTTCAGCAATTCAAGGGTCCTACTTGCTATGTTGACTGGCAAAACCTGCAGGGAAAGTAATGTTAGAACCCACGGTGTACAATCAAACTTGCCGTACAGCTGCGAATGAATACACTAAAAAAGCCTAGCTGCTGCAATATCTCCCAGAAAATCGGCAATTTTAAAATGAACTGTACGGCTGCGGGAGAAGTCTAATTCTCCCACAGCCGTACAGTTCATTTTAAAATTGCCGATTTTCCATGCGTTCTCCTGCGAATTTCTGGGAGATATTACAGCAACATGCCTTTTATAGTGTATTCGTTCACCTAGGACAGTCATTTTGCCATTAGCAGTGGTATTTATAGTAATTTGGAATCTCAGCTTTGCCAAGCGTATGTGACCGGAACTTTCTCCCGTAGCTGTACGGCAAGGTTGATTGTACACCGTGGAACCGTGCTAAGGACTTAGAACTACCCCAGAGCTATTCTAAACTTGGAATACAACTCAGAACCGTGCTAAGCTAAGAATGGTTTTATGGAATAGGCTTAGCAAGCAACTAAGAGATAGAATTATGCTCGTGCGGTTTAGCGGGCAACTAGGCGTTAGAATGGTTTTAGGCCGGGTTTACATAGAGCGTGTCGATACACGGAAGACACGCTACGGCACGCGTAGATCAAACGACAGGCCAACACGGCGGTTTACATAGGCCTTCCTCGTGTCGTAGTCATTTGACACGGTGCCTCGATTTTTGGCATTATTTCCATTCAGTTTCATGCATTTCCGATGCAAATAAGAAAGAATGTGATATTTGATGAGGAAACATCCTAAAATTCCCAACTACAAACTTCGAAACAACGCAACATCTTCCCGCGAAGTCACCACACGCCAAAAAGAACGAGCATGTTCGTTCTCTTCAGACCGTGTTTACACTCCACTATCTACATAACCCCATGCGTATAGACGAATGTAAACGGCATATTTGAAAATCCGTTGTCAGTTAATCAACACACGCGTATATCAACGTACCGTGTCGAGTAATCGTATTTCGTGTCGCTATGTAAACCCAGCCTTATGGAATTGGCCCCAGGATGATGCCACTGCTGCAGCATCCCACCAGCCAGCTCAAGGCCGAAAAGGTACACTCACCTATCCTGGTAGCCCCTACAAGACCGATCACCAATGCTGAAGTATGATACAGTGGCATAGTGATATAGACCACGTCATCTTCCTTCCCTTGGCAAACCATTTTAAGAAGAGTCATACCAGCGTTGATACGTTTGTGCGTGACAATGGCAGCCTTGGGCAAACCTGAAGGGAAGAATTTTGATATGACCGCAAGATGTAAGGACTACCGCGGAACCACGCAGTGCCAAAATTATGAACTCGTCGTCGACCCGACTCGCAGTCTTGGTCATTTTGCACACAAGTCCACTACTCGACCAAGTTACAAACATGTATATAGGGCCGTTTAGACGACAAGCCAAAAAACACATTCAGATTCGATCAAATGAGGAACGCGCACACTATAACGTCACGGCGTGGCGCTGCGAGCGTTTGTACCGAAGTCTCTTTTTTATAACGTTATTTCAATTTATTTCTGGCGTGAAAATAAACCATTTGTGTTGGTCGCCCAACAATAAAACTTACGTCATCTTGTAGCATATGAAATTTTCTTTTAATCCCATTCCTTTTTTTCTTAAAATGAAAAGATACAATGGCGATAAAGGCAACGTCTTTTGTGTCATTTTTCCTGTAGAAAAATGTACAGGTCATTTTCTCACGACGCAACGTCAACACCTAAAATGACGTCGTTTCACTACAATCGCTCGCAGCGCCGACCTGTCGGTGAGCGGGTTCCCCATTGGATCTGCTCGACCCGTATCGGGTCTCATTTGCGTTTAGACGAGATTTGAATGTGGTCGTATGTGTTCCAATGCGGCCAATGTGGATTCGGGACCATTTTAAATCCACATTGGACCGCAGTGGGTAGCGTTTACACGCAAGAGTTTTGAACCACAATCGGATTCGATCGGATCGCATGTGGATTTTTGCGTGTCGTCTAAACGACCCTCATGTCACACTGGTTAATATTTCCATTACCCCCATTACGCCCCCAACCAAGCGAAGCCTTAAGCGGCCCATACACGATCAATATTATTGCACATATCAGTGGAGCCCAAAATAGGGGCATGTGATGCTGGCATTATGGGTAGAAGAAAGATTGGCAATAATACTGCTCATTTTGAGCCTCACATTGTGCAATAATATTGCGCGTGTATGGGCCGCTTTACCCTAGTCATTGGAGGGCAAATTGAGAAAGGGAAAAAGGCCTAAAGCCTTTTTTGCGGCAAATACCGCCCATACCCTCTGACCAGTCGAAGAGCAGAGAAATGGAGGTAGCGCTTGTCCATGAATTCCTTTGAAAGTGTTTGTGGCAGGTGTTGACAGGAATCAGCGTCCTGGGAATGCAGATCCGCCAAACAGAAGCCCGCTGTTTTTTAAAAGGTTATATTCGAATGGTCATGGTCTCTCTAGCCATATATTCTAATCCCTCGCTGAACAATAAGACCGGACTTTGATTCCAGGGGGACTTGGGTTCCTTTCACACATGGTGAGACCATTAAGAAAGTCTGTGAATAAGATTCCATGTTTTGTCAAAAGTTTACCTGTTGTTCCAGAAGTATATACAAACGCAGCGGGGTCGCTCTGTTTGATGCCTGCTCGGACCGTCGGGCTGATTGGGACGGGGGCCATTTGTGAGGTGACTTCATCCATGGCCTGGAAGGAGGACGGAACGTGGTTACCTTGGATCCACACACTGTAATCCTCGGATTTGAGGAAGTCGGCGATGCTGTCGACTGCGTCCAAAAGATCTGAAATGAAATGGTCCATGAACCATGTGCTCACCTGGGAGAATGTACGAAAAGAACGAATAACAAGTGTCAAGTCGAAATGTTCCGGCAGCGTACCTCGTCAGATCATTCTTTGTGGTATTATTCATAAAATATGAGCCAAAGTACATTTTTCAAGATGGCCGATTGGCGGCCAATCCGGCTGAAATTTGCTGCGTTCATACATGTGGATATGTAAGCGCTCTCTGTGCAACGATCCGTCATGTTACATGTAGATGGCGAGCCGCTCTCTGAGCAGATTTGTGTTGCGCAGGTGCACAGCGAGCCGGATGGGTGTGAACAAATTCAGCCTTGCTGAGCGAGCTGATGGGCCTCATTTTAATTAAAATTGTTCATGAGGAGGTGTTGGCGAATTGCCCTCTCTGCTAGCACCATGGTTAAAAGTGAATTAGTCGCGCAGCACATGTACGAATAATTTCCAAAGTACGAAAGTCCATATTTTAGCAGATTACATTTTTGTTCGGTGGATTTAGAGTATTTTCAGAAAAAAAGAAAAGGCCAAAAGAGAAAAACAGGAGACAGGAAAAGTGGTGAAAAAAAGTTGCCTTAAGCGGGAGTCGAACCGGGGATCTGACCAAACGCTCTAACCGACTGAGCCAATGTTGACTATGACTATTCATTGTTTGCTTCCCACCAAAGACCAATTTCTGTGTTTGGCAAGCATTTTGCTTGTCAAATAACAACACCATTAGTCATTTTTCTTTTAAAATCAACAAAACTAGGCAAAAAACTGGCATAAGCCGGAGGCCCCAGCTCTTTTTTCTCCGATATTTGATCGAAGTGGAGGGGCGATCATCGAATCCGCCATATTGCTGTTTTGTAATCTCGATTTTCATTGGTCGCCGCAGTGCAGAACTAATTACTCCGGCGCGCTATCCAAGCTGAAACAAGGTGACTGCACAGAGAGCTGGGCTCGCCGAATAGTCACTCCCAAATTTTATGTTGTATTGGTCCGCTAGAACTTTGCTGCCGTCTTTTGCCGATAAGCCGGGCTGAGTACTCCTGTTGGGACTGCAGTTTATCTCGGAAGGTTTGTAGTAAGAACGAAGATATCGAGGGAATCAGAGTCCAAAGAGTCTACACTTCATTCCACATCCCAGTGGCGCGAGGTTTTCAGCCGATAACTCCGCAACGGCTGGGTCAAATTCGACATGCCATACATCAATTGACTTGTCTTTCTTGTCGGTATCTTTCTGCTATCTTCTTTTTTTGCGTACGGCCGGCATAACGGATCCCTCTCTCAAAACCCATATCATTTCGCTATGCTGTTCAGTGCAGTTTACACGTGCGCGATGCATTGCGTCATTTCAAAATGGCCGCCGTTTCGGCCGTAAACACAAACTGTGATTTGTGAAAGAACTTTTTTCTGTCACGTTTTCCGGGAAAATGACAGTGATGATGGCTGTAGCGGCAAAAAAGACCAATCGATTGATGTATGGTATATCAAATTTGAGCCAGCCGTTGCGGAGCTATCGTTGATAAACCTCGCGCCACTCGAAAGTGGAATGGAGAGTAGGAGGAGACCGGAGTAGAGGCCCTTAAATTTTGTACTTTACAAATTCACTTACCTTTCCCAACAATGACCACCTTTGCACCGCTGACTGATACACAGTGTTGAAGAGATTTCGACCGTATGTTTGTATTGAGAAGAGCTACCTGAACCCCTAGCTTGACAGCCGGACGGACAGCCGGACGGACAGCCGGACTGACGGCGGAGGGTAAAACAATATCTCCCCGACTTTTTTCAAAAAGCGGGGAGATAACAAGGTGACTGCACAGACAGCTGGGCTCGCCGAACAGTCACTCCCAAATTTTATATTGTATTGGTCCGCTAGAACTTTGCTGCCCTCTTTTGCCGATAAGCCGGGCTGAGTACTCCTGTTGGGACTGCAGTTTGTCTCTGTAGGTTGTTTGTAGTAAGAACGAAGATATCGAGGGAATCAGAGTCCAAGAGTGTAGGAGGAGCCAGGAGTAGAGGCCCTTAAATTTTGTACTTTACAAATTCACTTACCTTTCCCAATAATGACCACCTTTGCACCGCTGACTGATACACAGTGTTGAAGAGATTTCGACCGTATGTTTGTATTGAGAAGAGCTACCTGAACCCCTAGCTTCTGAAGCCCTGAAAAAGTGGTGGTAGAAGGTTAGAGATGTCAAAAAGGTCCGCCAAAACTGTCCCTCAATAAAGAGGACATCTCAAGCTCAAACTAGAGGGCATCTCAAGGTAACAGTTTAATGTACACGTTGAAAAACGCTCTTGTAGCAGGTGATATTTGTGGTACCAATCATACGTCATGGAAATGAAGTCCGATTTCGTATTTCGTGCTTAGTTTTTCGTCAAATCGGCAAAACTTCACTATTATTGGCCGCGGAAGTGCAGGAGAGGCCATCTCAAGTTACTCATGTTTCTCACTTTGATGGAGTCGTTTATACTTGCCCTTGCAAAGACACAAGACACAAGATACAAGGCACCATGGCTCAACGTTACTGTTTCAGAAGAACGAGGGATGCTTAATCCCACATATGGCCCGCATTCGAACCCTTGTTAAAGCAAATCGCTCGCGGGGTTTGTTGACAGTTGTTTGTTGACATGTCCTCAATATCAAGCGCCGTTTTGAGAAAAAGGCGAAAGAAGGATTTTAGTTTAATGGGAAATGCATTAGACAGCCAAACTTTCGAGGCGTATTCTGCAAAATCTACCGCTTCGAAATCAATGTGAATAGTACAAAATGTACATTTTGACCGACTGAATTTGAAAATGTCTTTAATCCATTTTAGCAAATTTTTAATGTAACCTCGTCCCCAGGTGCACGTTCGCATATTTGCACAGGTTTTGCCTATGACTGGAGCACGGCTTTGCCTGGAGGCTAGATTCACTCTCTATGGGAGGTACCATCAAAAATCAAAACAAACCCCGCGAGCCATTTGCTTTGAGCGGACGTGATAGCCACTAGGCTATTAAGGCTCCTCCTGCTGTCATCCACTGACTTTACTTACCTAATAGGGTCCAGACGAATTCGGGCGAATTGAAAATCATCATGGCAACAGAATCTCCGCATTTTAATCCGATCTCCTTTGCAAACATGGCAACTTTCGTGGCCTCGGCGTCTACGTGGGCGTAGCTGTAGGCAATCCCCTCATGCCACAGGTATGTCCTCTTGGGATGGCGTTGGACGGCCGATTCAAAAACCTCAACCAATAGAGTGTTCTTTTTCAACAGACCCATGTAGTCCTGGAAGAGAAGAACACTCAGAGATGGGGAACATTGAAAAATGTTACACCGGTCAAACCATCCGAACATTGTGCTCTTGCAAGATAAATGTATATTTTGGGGTTGGGGATTACAGGGGAGGATCTAGGAGTTTGGTGAAGGGGGGGGGCACAGAAGGCCACAGGCGGACCGATGAAGGCGAGCGCCAAATGCCAAAGGCCGGAAACCTNGGGGGGGGGGTCCGCCAGAAAATTTTGAAATCTAGAAGGCCGTTGGTGCTATTTCCCAGCATCTGCGGGACAAATCACAAGGCATTTGGGATCCTAGCTACGATAGAGGGCAGCACACCGAAACCAAGTGTAATGTTTTTCACTGCCCCCGTTTGCCAGTGCCTCCCAACAAAAGATTGACGGAATAAGCCGCGACATGACAATGGGGGAGGCACTGACAAACATGTCTTTCTGTATTTGAGTGTCCACCACACAATAAAGCGGGCATTGTCATACTGGGGGCATTCTCATACATTACACCTGTCCTAATACAATGGAGGTCTTTTGTGCGGGAAATTGATCAGGACCGGGATGATGTCAGTTTCCTTTCAGTAGTTTTAACCACTAGTGACACCTATTGAAAAATTCGGATTCTGTGGCACTTTGAAAAGGGCAGCTTTTGTAACGTTCATCATCAAAAATGGGGGGGGGGGGCACGGGCCGGGTATCCCCCCGGATCCGCACCTGGATTAGCCAGTACATGTAATTTAATATGCCATCTCTCTTGTGACAATTCATCGCGGTTGCGGACTTTGCACCCGCAGTAGGCTACAGTATGTGGACTTTGATACTGGCATCGCTCGGCCTAGATTTGTAATACGTTACACTGACAATCAAACAGCACATGTATAATAGGAAAAACATGCTTGTTTGATGTCGAAGATACGAATTTAGGATACTCACCTTCAAAAGCCGCAGAAATTTAAACGTGTAGACAAGGTCCGTCTTCAGCCATGGCACAAAATAATAGGCAGCCGCCACTGCGCCAAGGCCCACGATCCCAGCTGCCGTGAGGAGCATGCTGTTGGCGTCCAGTCGTCAGGTGAAGGGGTGGGAAATCGAGTATATTTTGAATCCGCGGTATTAGAACATCACTCCTTGACCCGCTCGGTGTAGGCCTAATAACTGGATCTGCACGTATAGGCCTCAGTGCCTAAAAGTGCTACAGGCCTAGGCCTGATTTACTTTTATTATGGTAGACCTATGTACATGTATGAATTAATAAGCTCTTTGCGGTCTTGACCTAGTTGAGCGTTTCGCTCCAACTTACACAATGGTGATGAATGACGTACGCTTGACCGATCATATTTGAAAGAGCATGGCCTAAATTTATCTGTGAGATTGTGTGATTTGCCGGCGAGAATCACCTACAATCATGTGTACACGTTGAGCTGTGTCGTTGTCCGATGTTATCGCAATTTATGCCTGGTGGGGCCGAAAGGTTGAACACAAAGTGCTGAATAGTTGTAAAATTGAAGATTATTCCAGTGGTGTTCAAATGCGGGAAATGGACATCTTCTTGCCTTCAGAGACCAGACAGATGAAGGGCAAAGTGGTGGAGCCGGATACGGATCCAACCCATTACTACCTGAACCAAACGAGAAAAAAACAAGGGAAATATCGAAGTTCATCAGTTCACAATAAAAATCGCTTCAAATACACTAATAGTCATTTTTTAAAAACTATCTAACCTTTCAGACCTGGATACAAATATTGACTATTCGATGGTACTAGGCCTACTTGATTTTGAGGTCATTGAGTAGTTTTCTTGGAATCGTGTGCCAATTGAGTGTGTGAAAGAAGACAGATAGAAAGAAAGATATAGAAATAAAAATTTCCTACCTACCCAGTGACATCAAGATGGTCCCTACATTGACAAGGTAGGGACAATGATGAGCTGGGTCGTATCTCGGTCAGGTGTAGTGTAAATGAATGTACCTGTAAACCAGTGCCCGGGTTACAATAGGTTCTATTGTATCCTGAATATTGGTTTTTCTCCTTGTGCGGCTTATTCCGTCCTGCACAATAGGGTAGGGCACTGATTTATGGGGGGGTGGGGGGGGGGGGGCAGTGAATTACGTTACACCTGTCCGCACACTTCTTCCAACACTGAGTATAGTACCGCAAAGACAGTACATTAAAGATATGTATCGTGACTTCATTGTTTACATTCAATGTTTGTAAACATGGATGTTTACGTTATGTTTCTTTGGACTTTTGGGACATTGCAACCACCAAATTGAATACTTTCGAAATCAAAAGAATTTCTAGAGTGGTATGCCACCAACAAATAACTCATCAGACAAGAAGAAAGGCTACACAGAAACAAACAAAATGTAAATAAGCAATGATGTTCGTGGCCTGCGAAAATACCGTGATACATTATCTGTAATATTTAATTAATTACCGCTTGCCCCAGTTCACATTTATTTTGTAATCGCTCAAAATGGGCGATGGCAGAATAAATGTTGCATAATCTAGTTCTCTAATCGCGTGAGAATTTCCTGTCGACGTTCAACACAAAAGATAGGTACATGTATCACACTTTGTTTATAAAATCGACGCCAATATCATTATTATAGTGAAAACTGTAAGACCGCCATCTTTATTGTGAAGGTAAATAGGCCTGCTTCATATACTCCTCTTCATTTCCGCTGTCCTACGCCCCCAAAACATTACAAAGGTTTAGAAATCAAACGATAAATGTAAACGTTAACGACAACGTTATTTTTGTACCGAAAATGCAATATAAAACCTGCTTAATGTGTAGTATAAAAATAACGTTGTCGTAAAGTTTACGTTTGTCGTTTGATTTCTAAACCTCCCTATTGACCAGGAGAGCGAACAATAGTAGCCTACATTTACCGTAGCACCATCGGTTAGAACACGGACTTCACCGGCAATAGGGAGTTTTCGGAGAGCGCCCGAAGCGCCAACGCGAACGCCAGACCCATTGATGCCACGAAGAGAGCACCAAACAAACGGATAGACGTTCACGTTGGCGTTTCGGGCGCTTTGCGAAAACTCCATAATGTCCGCGATTGCGACAGCTAGATATTAAGCAGATGACACAGTTCAACCACCCATGTGATTCCAATGTCATTGAGGTTAAAGTCAATTACATGTATTTCAATAGTTCAAATAACTGGGGTCAAATACAGGTAAAAACTCAAACCAACGCTCATGTAATAAATATATAAATAGATATATTCTTGAATAGTGTTCATTATTTATCTGTTAGATTATCAATCACATTAGAAATCACAAATGACGAGGTACAAACACACTGTAGTATCAATCCTGAGCTTAAAGTTGCAGTTGCGCCTATTTTTTAAAAACTTTAGAAAGTTAGGGAATATAATGCTGATGAAGATGCTTTTTGTTTCATTGAAAAATTCCAAACTCTGGTTAAAAAGTTATAACAGGATACCCAGCAGAAACCCGCTGCTACATGTAGGAACAATTTTACCTTTCATGTACATGAATTAGAGAGAAGGAAAATACTTCAAAAGTTATATCTTTTTGACTTTAATGGGCTGATAATCACATTTAAACTAAAACGATGGTTAGAAATCGTTGAAATCACCGCAAACGATCTATGTCGAGGGCATCTCTGTACATTTCATTTGTACAGGGCCCATTCATGCTACTCACTAGGCCTAACGCATTCAGCTGAGGGATTTTATAAATCAATTTCGTTTCCATCTTTATAATACATTTATATACCTACACTACCATCACAGAAAACATTTTTGGTGCAAACTATTACGTAAACACAAGGTAAGGGTGACAAGCGCCACCTTGTGGTAAGCAAGATAAGCTTTGCCCCTAGACACAGATTGTTTGCAGTTGATTCTTTATGGTATTACATGTATTCCTACAACTCTACAGAATATCACGACAATAAAAATAAATAACAGCAAATATCAGGTGGCGTTCTACGTTTGATTATGTCTTAAAGGAGCTGGACGTCCAAGTTGTAAACACGATATTCACTAGTCTCGGTCACCCGGCCGCTCGGTCACCCAGCCGAATCTGAGGATCGAACGTTTGTGTCGCAGTAGGCCTACCTGCGGAACGAAACGGTTCGCTGCGCGAGACTACATATTCACTTCAGTACATATCACCGACAATAGGTGGCAGCGCAGAGTGGATAGAGAACCAGTGAGTGGTTGAGTGAGTTGCGTTGGACCGGGCACCAGTCTAACGATCACGGGGCGCTACTGGTGCTGTCACCTTCACGAAGGAATAAAACTAGTTTGCCGACCACTGTTTGTAAACAAACTGGTTTGTTTTACAACTTGGACGTCGAACTCCTTTAAGCAAAGGTGGCAGCACATGAGATTTTCCACGATCTATTTTATTACCCGGGGGGGGGGGGTGGATTCGACCACGCGAAGCTTCCTGGTTCCATCACAGTAAAAAATGCACTGGATGGAGCTAGTAGGATAAGGAAAATACGGTAGTCTAGTGAATGCTTTTACTTCAAATCTGCACAGGCTAGTCAGTACATTTACATGCAAAATCCAAGTAAAAGAATTTAACCTATTAGTTTTTTTAAATATATGATCCTTTATCACACCATGGCTTTTGAAACTTGAAGACAGTTGAGTTATATCACAAAGGCGGCAGATTCAATGAGCATTGGGTTTTATGAAATTTGGGGACTTAAAGATAATATACCATGACTTCATTGTTTACATTCAATGTTTGTAAACATGGATGTTTACATCATGTTATTTGGACATTTGGGGACATCCCAACCCACCAAATTGAATACTTTTGGTATCAAAAGAATTTTTAGAGGGCACGCCAAAAACAAATTACTCATAAGACAATAAAACATTGGAATTTCTAGTGGGGCATGCCACCAACAATTTACTCATAAGACAATAAAACACTGGACATAAACAAACAAAATGTAAATTTAAAACAATGATTTTCGTGGCCCACGAAAATATCCGTGATACATTATCTTTAAGTTACAGGGTCTCTAAAAGGAGCTCGACGTCCAAGTTGTAAACACGATATTCACTCGTCTCGGGCACCCAGCTGCTCGGTCACCCAGCCGAATCTGAGGATCGAACGTTTGTGTCGCACTACCTGCGGAACGAAACGGTTGGCTGCGCGAGACTACATATTCACTTCAGTACATATCACCGATAATAGGTGGCAGCACAGCGTGGATAGAGAACCAGTGAGTGGTTGAGTGGGTTGCATTGGACCGGGCACCAGTCTAACGATCACGGGGCGCTACTGGTGCTGCCACCTTCACGAAGGAATAAAACTAGTTTGCTAGCCACTGTTTGTAAACAAACCAGTTTGTTTACAACTTGGACGTCGAGCTCCTTTAAAGATCACACCTCATGATGCATGAACTACCAACCGAATACTGGTACTTTAAATAAAACCTAACATTAATTCACACATTCACACATTATGAGTTAAGCGTGTAGACTGGACGGATAAACCGGCTCCTCCAAGCTCAGGTGAGGTTTCGGAGCCTTCGCAAACTTCTCCAGCCTCGGAATCTTGAACTGGAATGAATCCCCGTAATCCATCCACGGTTGGAGCTGGTTGGAGCCGGAGAGGGTCGGTAAACCGTCTCCTGCTTGCTCGCTAGCATCAACTTGGAGCTCGTCAGCCTCCTGTCTCCTGGCCTGACGCCGTCTTCGGATTATACAGATCACGAGGATGAGAATGGCAATCAGGCAAATGCCTGCGAAAACGCCGACGACAATGTAGATGATCGTATCGCTCATCACTTTCTCAGCTGAAGAAAGAATGCAACAATATACCGGCAATACAAAAGACGCGTTGATCATCAACCTGCTCTGACGTTACAAAAAACTGCGTCATTCACAACCCATGAAGTGTTCAATTCGTCGAACACCACAAATTGAAGGCAGAAAAATTGACCTTATAAGCCGGAAGTGCGGATAAATAATGAATATCGAAGTCGTAATCCTAGTCGTTATGACTTGAAACACGACTAGAATATTTGCGATTTACGTGCACTTCCGATTACCTGTCGAAATTATTCTGCCACAAAGTTATGGCATTTTACGATTTGCAAACGTATATCAAATCGTTTTTATCAAGGATGTCTACAGCGGACTGCAATTCATTCTGGTAGTCGAAGTCGGAGTCGAAAAGCTGCGCATCCTCTCTATTAGCTCACACTGGTGAGCTAAAAACATATTTACCTTTACATCCTTCTGTCTCTGGGTTATTCCCGATATAACCAGTCTTACAGGTACACGTGTAGCCCCCAACTGTATTGGTACAGATGGTCGAGTCATGTCTACAGACCCTTATGTTTGGATCCTTGCATTCGTCCAAATCTGAGGAAAAAGAAACGTAGAACATAAGCTTGCATGAAGTAAATCTTAGGGTGGCTTTCCATTGGAGCATTTCCGTGCACGGAGACGCTCGAAAGCATTGTTTTTTCTGCGGCGTTGGTCCCGGCGCGGAAAAAACAATGCTTTCCAGCGTTTCTGCACACGAAAACGCTCCAATGGAAAGCCACCCTAAGGCCTCGTTCACACGGGCGTATAGCGTAGAGCGTAAAATTTTTTGTAGCTTGAGTCAAGAGCTCGATCCCCACACGACTAGCGTCAAGGGGCGTATGCGTATGATATTAGTGAGTTTAAGAAACCATACGTTAACGCTAACGCTAACGTTATTGACATCATTTTGACGTCACATCGAATGAATCTGTTGTGACGTCATTTTGACGTAATTAGCGTTAGCGTTAACGTATGGTTTCCTAAACTCACTATTGACTCAAGCTAGAATTATTTTTACGTTGTACGCGTTACGCTCGAGGCTATACGCTCGTGTGAACGAGGCCTTAGACAAGCTGAACATGCTGAAGTAACACGCACAGAGAAATTATGTTTTGAAGGAGTATATAGCCTAGTTTTCTATATCAGCTACCAGATGGCAGGAATAAAAATTTCACAGCTGGGCTGTTTTTGCAGAAACTGGGGGAACGAACATACAATCAGCCAATATCGGATGGACAGGAGTGAAAACGAGGCCTAATGCTGGTTCATACTCTATCCAAACCTGCCATCTTACTGAAGAAACAATAATAGACAGTTTGCGAAATTCGAGACCGCCATGTTTTTTATCGACTTGGCCGAATTTTCAAACTTTTCCAAATATAATTCGAATATATATTTTATCAGCTGCTTTCTTGCTAAAATATCTTTATGCAATTCTAGTGGCTTACTGTATGACCTTTCTTTTTTTGAACACCTCTGACAGTGCAAAAACCCATTGAAAAAACCCAAGCAACGGCAAAAGTCACAAAAAAAGATGGCGGCCGCTAATTTCGCAAACTATAGGCCTGAAGGGGAGAGGGAACAACAGTAGGCCTAGTTGACGTCGTTGTTACTGTACATGTGTATTTGCAGGAAAAATACATGTAACAATCTCTCCCTATCAAATTGGTCTCACCTGTAACTGTTATTTTCTTTGCACAATCCGTATTCCCAATTCCCGCGAAGTTACAGTTTGGCGCGGGGGATATTAAGCTATCTACGAACGTTTGGACTTGTTTCTGGAAGTTCGCGACATTCGTCGGTGGTTTTGCGAAATTGAAGCTGACAGCAAGATTAGCTACGACACTTCCGGCTCTGGAGAGAGAAAAACACGATGATCTTAGCAGACGTACCCCTAATCCCCGTAACGAGAAAGCACAAAAACTGACACACAAAATGATAAATATCAAAAAGTAAACTTCCAGAATCTTGCGAATTTTCGACCCCAACCGGGTTCTTCCTCAGGCACTTTTCAGTTCGTGAACTCAGTCTTTTCTGGTCTCTCCAACTGAAAAGTGCCTGAGGAAGATTCCTACGCTGTGATGAGGTCGCGGACGTACACCTCGGCCATATGTGGCCGAGGTGATGCGTATGATCTAATCACTGCCTGTATCTCTACTCTTTGTCGACTTGCTGACAATAGATACGGGCAGTGCTAATGTACGCTTAGATGGCTTTGTGAATCAGGCGCCTGGAATCGAAACTTACGTTAAACTAAGGACCTTTACTTGGCAAGAATTCAAACCGAATCGTTTGTTGCACTTGGCGGCAAAATTTATCTCGATTGATGTCGCAAGTGCAATGAATTCCTTCGATTTAGGATCACCGTAGGCCACCAGATAATCCAGCTTAAGTGACACTGACAGTTTTGTAGTGAAAGTAGCTGAAATAAGAAAACAATGTCTTAAAGCGAAGCGCAAGGGGATTTTGTTTACATTGAATGGTGTTTGTAAACAATCGAAAGACAGGCCTACAATGCCACGTCACATCTCACTGACTGTCACTGATACGCGATTCCATAGTGACATAAGCATACTTAGCATGATGACACACTCTCTCAGCTAATCAGAATGCAGTTGAATGTTTGTAAACACAGGTTTGTTGACACAATTTGTCCCCTTTCAAATGTAAACAAAATCCGCTTGCGCTTCTCTTTAATCTTGTTGGCCAGGAAGGAAAATGAGTGCAAGCAACATCAAGAGATGGGCATCTGATTCTCACCAGTCTATCTGGCCTGACGCCCATCTAGCCTGGTTTGAATCCATCACATTTCCCGTTTCTGAGACGGTTAGAGCCTCAGCCAGTCATCGGTGTGCGAAGGCTAATCGACGTGCCAATCAAAATCCGTGTTACAAATGTATGAGGGAAGAGAAGAGAAAGTGCCGGACGGCGATTTGTTTCACGAGTTCTGATTGGCTCGGAGGCAGGGTCAAGTAGGGGTCAGATTCATTTATAATTTATGAGTTAGTGCAAAAGATGACATGAATGGGACAAGGTTAAAGATGTAGTCGATGGCCTTGTTTGGACAAGATTGAGATGGGCCAGTACACTAAAGGCGCCACTCCACATGGCAGTTTTCTATCGAAAGTTTGCTGTCAGATAGTCAATTATTGCTGTCATACAGTACTGCATGACAGCAATTTTTGCTGTCCGAGAGCAATAATTGACTATCTGACAGCAAACTTTTGATAGAAAACTGTCACGTGGAGTGGCGCCTTAAAGGAGTTAGACGCCGAAGTTGTAAACAAGCTTGTTTGTTTACAAACATGGTCGGCAAACTAGTTTTATTCCTTCATGCAGGTGGCAGCACCAGTAGCGCCTCATGATCGTTAGACTGGTGCCTGGTCCGATGCAACTCATTCATGATATTCACGTCAGTACATATCACCGACAATAGGTGGCAGCACCGCAGGCGTCGCGTGGATAGAGAACCAGTGAGTGAGTGTTTACAACTTGGGCGTCCAGCTCCTTTAAGCTTCAAATCATGACCCATGTTGATGCAATACATACCACGTGTGCATTTCTTCCCATCGCCAAAGTAGAATGGTTTACACGCGCACGAGAAAGATCCTGGTTTGTTTGTGCATATCGCATTCTTGTCACAGTCATTCTTGAGAACGGTGCTTGTGCATTCATCAACATCTGAAAATGAGATTGAATTCTTGAAGGGCGAAGGAAATCACCTATGCAGAGGTCACACGGTTTCGTCTTAGTGCCTTCAAACGTCAGTGCCCCGTACTTCTTTTCGCGTAGGAATGACGTCATTTAAGATGGCTGCCTCCAGGTAGCACGTGCTTATATGTTTACCTCACAAAATCATGTGATCAAATTCGACCAACCTGATTGGTGCATCGATTTGGTTGCTTCTATGTGAATCCAGGTGGCGGAGAACAGTGACGCTCTCCATTGTCTACTCTCCAGTCTCCAGGGTCTTTGAATACCCCCTTGTGAGGTGGTGGCGGTCTTAAATAGACACTAACCTTTGCATTGCACTCCGTCACCTTGGTAGCCAGGGTTACACGAACATTGGAAACTCCCAGGAGTATTCAGACATTTGGCATTGACATTACAGTTGCTTGTCTTCAGTTTGCATTCATCGACGTCTGTGCATTTCTTGCCATCGCCCTGCCAGCCGGTCTTACAGGTACACTTGTACGATCCCGCTGTATTGGTACAGTTGGCATTTGAATCGCAGTCGTTTTTACCCGTTTTGCATTCATCAACGCCTGAAAATCAGAGTCACTTCCAACGCTAGAGACCAAAGCATGAGAAATTTTACAGATTTAAAGGCGTAAACTGGCAATATTTTTTCATCATCCCCAGTACCAACAGAGTTTTCAAAAAGTTCTTCAAATGGTGCTATAATTTGTTGGCAATTGGCTTGTTGCCAACCTGGGAGCGAGGTTGGCTATAACAAGTGTCCTGATTGGTGCACGGCAATTCGAGGTGCGAGGCAAACACATATTCCGGGCAAAATTCTCCATGGGTTTGTGCGTACGAAGTATGAGGTAGTACAGACACATGGTGGCCATGATGAGCGGCACCATTACCATTGGAAAGCTCGAGGCATCCGGAATGCGGTATAGGGATGCGGAATCCCCGGCGGAAGTGATATGTTGTATGCGAAATGCATTGCATTTTCCGCTTCCGCGTTCCGCAATCCGCGTGTCAGCTAAATGTAGCTTTAGAGCACCTTCAAATGAATACCTAATTGACTGGTTCTCGATAACGGTCAATGGTCAATGTTTGCACATTTCATACAATTTTTGATATTAACTGCAATTGACAAGTAATTTCGGATATTTACCTGTACAGGTCCTTCCATCTCCGGAGTATCCAGGCTTACACTTGCAGGTGTAAGAACCGTTAGTGTTGGTACACAGAGCATCCTTTGCGCAGTTGTTTTGGCCTTTGCATTCATCGACATCTTGAAAAATAGAAGAAATAACAAAAACCTATTAGTATGATATCGAAACGTTTTTTAATGCGAAACAGAGAGGGCCTAGTTCGAACTGCTGATTTATGCTTCGGCGTGAAGGCCACATGCGGCGCTACGATGAAATACATTTGTACAACATCTACAAAAATGAAATGGTCCATGGACCATGTGCATACCTGGGTGAATGTACCAGAAGAACGAAAAACAAGTGTCAAGTCAATGTGTTCCAGGGAAACATCATACCAGGTTACTTTCTTTGTGGTATTGTTCATATGTTATGAGCCAAAGTACGTTGTTCAGGATGGACGATTGACGGCCATATTTGAAGTTCAATAGAGCTATTAAAATCTGGCATTTGGCATTTCCTTTAATAGGCCTAATAAGCCAATGTTAACAAAAGAGGTTTTGGTTTTAACGGATTTTGTATATTATGCTATGATATTTACCTGTGCATGTCTTCCCGTCTCCAATGAAACCTTCTTTGCATTTACAGGTGAAGGTATTGAAAGACCCCTTGATGTCGGTACACGTGGCATCCTTCGAACAGTTATGTCGAGGGTATTCTTTGGAACATTCATCAACAACTGAAAAAAAAACATTACACCACCAACGTAATTGGAAATTCATGTACATTTTGACCACACGAAAAATGTCACCTGCGAACAAAAACTACACGTGCGTATCTAAAGCAGTGGAGCTCAAAAGACCTCTAAAAAATCGATTCTCATTTTCTTACGTTCACATAATGTTCCATCTCCGATGTATCCGTCGGCACATTCACACTTGAAAGAACCGGGAGTGTTGACACAAACCGCATTATTTTCCTTTTTACATTTGTCTTTTCCTATCTTCATGTCACATTCGTCATTATCTGCAAAAAAGAAGGAATTAAACGGGTTTTTAAGAGAGTGAATGAGATTGCGTTCACTTGCACTATTCCTCTATTTAAAACTGTTTCCTAATGAGGAACCCGCGTGCCGGAAATCCCGACAGGTCGGCGCTGCGAGCGGTGCGACCGAAACGACGTCATTGACGTCGTTTTAGGTGTTGACGTTGCGTCATGAAAAAGTCTGCTGTACATTTTCTACAGGAATAATGAGATGATGACGTTGCCATAATGGCCATCTATCTCTTCATTTTAAGGAAAAAAGCACCGCAAAATGCAGATATTTTCATCTGCTACAAGATGGTGTAAATTTTAATGCCAGGCGACCGAAACAAACGGGTGCTTTTCACGCCAGAAATAAATGGAAACAACGTTAGAAAAAAGAAACTTCGGTCGCACTGCTCACAGCGCCACGTCGGTTCCCCATTCTACAAAAAAGCTTAAAGTTGCACTGTTTTGAATTCAGAAAGTGCTTACGTTCCGCGCCAACGTAGTGTAGTGTAAAATGTACTATGCTCTAACTGAATACATTAGAGCTTTGCCTGAAGTTTTGTCAACGTGTGCTGAAAACTAGATTTTGATTATCTGAAGTACGTATCAGGAAAGCTTTCTGGCGATCTTCACAGGGCAATGAGACCTCTACCTGCAATCTCTTTAACACTTCCAAAAAACCGGAAAATTCAATATAGGGAAGCTTTAAAACCCATTACAGATATAATGCCTTTTGCCAAAAGATGGCAGCAAAGTACTAGTAGATCAATACACATGTATAAGAAAATCCACGTGATTGGTGATCGATCAAGAATGAATGGGTCCGCTGTATGCATTGAATTGGGCCGTAGTAGTGACACCTATTGGTCAACTCACTGACAGCTCTTTAATCATCAGATGATGGAATATATACATAGAGGGAGGCTTTTTCATGTGACTGTAGACGTCAACATGTGTGCAGTGTCCTTGTGTGAGGTTTAAAGATATTACCTGTGCATACTGAACCAGTTCCACTGTACCCGGCCTTGCATGTACAAGTGTATGAACCCTGTGTGTTTGCACACGTTGCTTCTTTTGCACAAGTGTTGAGTGATGGATCACTGCATTCGTTCAAATCTGAAGATTTAAAAAAGAAGCTTTTTGCCAAAAAAACTGCATAATCATTTTACAAATAACTGCATGACCGTTTAAAGTTTAAAGCTGAACTTAATAGATATAAACCCCAAGCGGCAGAGGTAGAAATTACGAACAGCCACAAGGCACTTCCAAACTACCTCTGAAAACGATACACCCTCTCGGACGGTCACAGTTGGTTTCACTTGCCACCACGCTCTTGAACAGTAAAGATCTCAGCACAGCTGCCAAATGAGAAAAAACGAAAAATAATCTGTGATGGCACCGAGATTCGAACCCACAACCCTCTGATTGATTCGCCAATCTCTTTCTGTACGCGCCACGAAGACTGCTTGCATACAACGATGCCGATCTACAATAATGGCGCTGTGGTTTTGAAGATCTCCATGAGGAAATAAAGCGATCGGAATTGTCGTCATGCAAGCAAGCAGTCTTCGTGGCACGTGCAGGAAGTGGTTGGCGAATCGATCAGAGGGTTGTGGGTTCGAATCTCGGTGCCATCACAGATTATTTTTCGTTTTTTCCTATTTGGCAGCTGTGCTCAGACCTTTACTGTTCAAGAGCGTGGTGGCAAGTGAAATCAACTGTGACCGTCCGAGATGGTGTATCGTTTTCAGAGGTAGTTTGGCTGTTCGTAATTTCTACCTCTGCCGCTTGGGGTTTATATCTATTAAGTTCAGCTTTAATGTTACTGTTATAGGAACCAACAATTTTGCCTCAAGTTAAAGCAAATGGCTTGCGGTGTTTGTTTTGATTCAGTTGGGGCGCCATGACAGTTGGTCCTCAATATCAAGCGTCATTTTGAGAAAAAGGCGAAAGAAGGATTTTAGTTTAAAGGGAAATGCATTAGACAGCCAAACTTCGGAGGCGTATTCTGCAAAATCTGCCACTTCAAAATCAATGTGAATTGCACAAAATGTACATTTTGACCAACTGAATTTGAAAACGTCATTATTTAACCCATTTAACAATTTTTTAATGGAACCTCGCCCCCAGTGTTTACGTTCGCAGATATGTGCACAGGTTTCGCATATGGCTAGTGGAGCACGGCTTTGCCTGGAGGCGAGATTCACTCTCTATGGGAGGTACCACCAAAAATGTAAACAAACCCCGCGAGCCATTTGCTTTGAATGGCCACGGTATTGGGTCATATCAAAAATATATAACACCAAAAATATACAACTCGAAAACCGCAAATTTGGCTACTTTCTTTCCATAAATAACGCTATCACCCAGGCATTTTCTCGTGGTTTCTATTTCTTAATCGAAAATTGATGTCTTTTCCTACCACATCAAAGTCGCCATCCCACGGTAGCTGTCAACGATGTCAGCCCTCCGAAGGAATGACCAGCTCAGAGAGAGCAACTGATCCCGAACGACTCAACCTATGTAGGCCTACCTTCACAAGTGACTCCATCAGATTTCAGCTTGTATCCCTTCTTGCAGCCGCATTTGTATCCACCTCCGTTCACTTCACTGCAGGTTGAGCTGTCGTCCGGTCCAGTGCACTTGTTTAAATTCTTATCAGCACATTCGTTGATATCTGAAACAGAAGAATTAGGATGCAATAAGCTTCCGAGTACATGTAAATTACAAATGAATGGACTAATTTTGATGCGCTGTAACTATTTTTCTGACATCTGTCTCACTCCCATCTGTCTTATTCCCATTTGTCTGACTCCCATCTGTCTTATTCCCATCTGTCTCACTTCCATCTATCTCACTCCCATCTGTTTCAGTCCCATATATCTTATTCCCACATGTCTTAGTCCCATCTGTATCACTCCCATCTGCTTACTCCTGTCTGTCTTAATCCCATCTGTCTCAGTCCCATATGTCTCACTCCATCCTGCCTTACTCCCATGTTTCTTACTACCATCTGCCTTACTTCTTAGTCCCATCTGTCTTAATCCCATCTTCTTACTTACTCTCATGTGTCTTACTCGTATCTGTCTTACTCACATCTGTTTCACTCCCATCTGTCTTAATCCCATCTGACTTACTCCATCCTGCCTTACTCCCATCCTTATTTACTCCCATCTGTCTTAATCCCACCTTCTTACCCTCATCTGTCTTACTCCCATCTGTCTTACTCCCATCTGTCTCAATCCCATCTGTCTCACTCCCATCTGTCTCACTCCCATCTGTCATACTCCTATCTGTCGTACTCACTCTCTGACCAGCATTTGTCTCACTTACCTTCACACGTCTCTTTATCGCTGCCCAACTTAAATCCTTGTGGACACGAGCACTTATCATTTGCGCACACTCCACCTCCTTTGCACTTGTTTGTTTTACATTTGTTAGCGTCTTTCACTGAAAAGGAAGCCATCAAATACATGTGTAGGGATATACATGTTCCAACGTGGGCAGTTATTTCATGAAGACGGTACAAGGGGGTCATATGAATAATGAGTAGCAAATGCTTTTACTTGAATTTTGCAATACAAATGCACTAGGCAATGCTGTACACATCTGAAGTAAAAGCATTTGCTAGTCTTTATTCATATGACTCATGGTTAGTCACAATCGTGATATGATCTTAAGTCATAGCCAGGAAAGACGTTAGGCGGCGCTACAGATGTTTTTGTTGTACAATCAATTTACCTGTACAGGTGAAGCCGTCCGGTCTCTTGACGTAATCATCACTGTAACATTTACATTCATAGCTGCCTTCAGTATTCTTACATTCCTGGTTACACTTGTTGTCATTGGCGTTCAGGCATTCATTCACGTCTGTAAAAAGACAATACATGTATATAAGGAATGTACATGAAGTAAAAGTTTAAGTTTGGGTTTATTATATAGTCTGATATCAACAACGGTAGAGGTTCTCATCCGACTTGACACTTTAACCCCAGTCTATCCTGAAACCTTTCAGTAGAACTCAGATGAGCTGCTCACTCAGTGGTACAATCCAGGGCCGTGGCTAGCTTTTTTCGCTAGGGGGGCATTTTAAGCAGACGAGCTGACCGGACGTAGGCTTCGCCTTCCAGCGCCAAAGGGGCCTGTTTTGCG
>NMRB01000364.1:338061-352559 GCA_002633025.1 Notospermus geniculatus | reverse complement strand
CCCCCCCCCCCCATGTCCCCATGCTACATGTAGCTACGGGCCTGCAATCTGACCATTTACTTGTTGTTACATTCATGTACTCTATAACTTGTCATTACCAGCGTATGAGTTTTTCCTGAATGAAAAGTTGGTGCAAGTCGGATTTGACACGAGTCAATAAAATCTGTCCTGTGTAGTCAACCATGGAAGGATTTTGAACCTGCTGGTGTCAGCAGAGGGCTGCAGAGTTTTCACGGATTTTACCAAAATTTCAGACCTAAGGACACATATTTGCCCATAACTTGAACAGATTTTATCCTAGACACGCGGACTAACTGGTATCATTGTATAGGGAATTACATGTAGGAAATCTGTTCAAGTTATGGGCAAATACAGTGTATGTGTCCTTAGGTCTGAAATTTTGGTGAAATCCGTGCAAACTTTGCAGCGCTCTCCCTCCGCTCAAAAGGATCAGAGGGCGCTGAAATTAGGTATTTGCTAGTTTCTCGGGGGGTCCCCCAGGTACCCCCAATTAGAAAGAAATCGGGGACCTACATGGAAAAAAGTGAGTGAGATGGGGAATTTTGAACATTTTTATTGAGCCACTCTGTAGATTGAACTAAAGTGATCTGATTGATGTTGTTGACAGTATGTCTAGGGCTCAGTAAAAGAATGCATCAATCAAATACGTTACCATTGCACGTTTTCCCATCGTTTGCGATTGAATAGCCTGCTTTGCATATACACTTGTACGATCCTGGGACGTTTTCACAAACAGAATTCGCAATGGCATTACACTGGTGTTTTAATTTCAGGTCCGTGGTTGTACATTCATTGATATCTGCAGAAAAGAAATGATTTAATGTTGGACCTCCAAAAGACAAAGGGCTACATGGTTATGTTACTTTGGACTTTTGGGACACGCCAACCCACCAAACTGAATTCGGTATCAAAAGAATTTTAGAGCGGCATACAACATCCAGGTTTTTAGAGTGCCGCTAAAAAGTAGACTTGTGTCGCCATACAGTTCCTTGAAAGACTGAGTAAGAAAATTTTCACCTGAGTGGCAAAATTACAAAGCTGCAAAAACTTTACCTGTACATGTAGTGCCTGTACCAACGAATCCAGCGTTACAGGTACAGTTAAACGATCCCTCTGTATTCGTACATTTTGCATTAACGTCACAGTTGTGTTTGGGTGGGTCAGTTGTGCACTCGTCGATATCTGAAAAACAATTAAAAATGATGAAATGTACGAGGTACACGGTCAAAATTCTCATCAAATTTTCTGAATATGCTCTCACTGAGGCCGAATGGGTCAATGTCGTCCTGGGTATACCTTATGTTTACCCAGGATCATCCTGGGTAATCATTTTCTTTACCCAGGATGGCCCTGGGTAAACATAAGGATCCTTAACTTTACCCAGATTGGAGTTCCCGAGTGGCGTAGTGAGGTTGATATTCACCGTAAATGATGAAATGAAGGGTGGCCCCGAACTAGGCCTATAGCTCCTAAGTCCTTGAGAATTTACTATCGGTCCCTTTTGAAAAGTTGTAGGGATTGGTCTTTTCTCCCTATTCCACACCCCGGAGCAGGTATAGCGGTAATTTTCAGCCCTTTCGAGTTATGATCGTACTGCATGTTCTGCAAACAGTAAATTCATGAAAATGACGAAATGCACATGGATCATACATGTTCTACCTAGGGCTATCGCTCCTAAGTCATTAAGAATTTACTATCGGTCCCTTTTGAAAAGTTGTAGGGATTGGTCTTGTCTTCCTATTGCAAACCCCGGAGGAGGTATAGCGGTAATTTTCAGCCCTTTTTAGCAATGATCCTACTGCATGTTCTCTGCCGAAAGAGACGCACGTACAGCATGATTCGGCGGGAACTCCCAAGCTGGGTAAAGTTAAGGATCCTTATGTTTACCCAGGATGATCCTGGGTAATGAAAATGATTACCCAGGATAATCCTGGGTAAACATAAGGTATACCCAGGACGACATTGACCCATTCAGCCTCACTGAGGATAATTTGTAGTTAGGAATCATCTTCGTACTAAGGAATACTATACTAAGGACAATTGCTTAGTAGTTTAGTACTAATGAATACTACACTAAGCAGGCACGGATCCAGAGGGGGGGTTTTGGGGGTCATGACCCCCCCTGCTCGCCACCACCAATTGTTTTTTTCCCAATAGTTTGTGACAATAAGCAAAAAAACGCAAGACTAAAGCTTCTGTTTTGAAACTGAGATGCCAGGAAATCGCATCTACGGCCTTCTAGATTTCAAAATTTTCTGGGGGAGGACCCCCAGACCCCCCGTTCGCGCAGGTATCTTCGGCACCCACCTGCAACTACCGCCCTTGGCGGCCCTGACCCCCCTCTGCTAAAAATCCTGGATCCGCGCCTGCTAAGGACAATTCGTAGTTAGTGTAATATCCCTTTAGTAGTTTAGTACTAAAGAATAATACTAAGGACAATTCGTGTTTAGGACAGTTCGTAGGAAAACTGGTACTAAGGACAATTTGGTACCCTGATATACTCCTACCTAGGACACGAAAAGAGCAGGGCCCGGTTGCACAAATGCATACTAGGCGTAGTATCATTCTATCTCCTAGATGGCTTCTAACTTATACCTGTATTGTACGCGCGCCGGTCACCTATCCAAGTAGTGATCGCGCTCAGCGTAGCTAATAACTTCTAGCGCCGAGGCCAACGCGCCAACCACTAGGCCATAAAGGAAATCATCCATGGCCGGCGGGTTAAAGCTGAACTGCATGAACAAAAACACCACAGCGCCGCAGTATGGTGGTCTACAGAAGTGCAAACGCCCTTCGAAACACCTCCAGAACATGATAGACCACCAGCGTATTTGGTGGCGCCACTGTATTCAATCTCAGGCTTTCTATCGAGACACATCAAGAGATAGTGTCCAAGTGACAGAGCCTGGGTAGAGTTAGTACAGTCCGTAGGAACTTGAGCATGAGGTTGGCCAGGGTTCTTTAGTGCTTGCGCGCAGTCAAAATATGTGGTACAATGGCAATAACTTCGGCATCAACAAATGGGTGTTCGAAAAACATGGACTATGGATCAATGGACTCTGGATTACTGGACTGAGGAAACCATGGACTAACCAGTCATAAATACCTCATTGACGTACGCCGCCTGGAATGGACCTTCTCTCCGACAGGAAATTAGGAGCTGAGTCTTGAGAGATTGAGAAGCTGTCATCACCGTATGCTGTCGGGTCACATCGAATGTTCATTTAGCTAATAAACAGGATGTTCGGAAGTGATGGTAACACCAGATCACATTCCGGGCGAGCGGGTCAAAATAGGTGCATGGAGAGTAGCCTAGCTAGGCTTTCGCCGTCTCTTCCCGAGGAAATTAAAGGCATTATTTTTCTCAACAGTTATGAAAATCCAGTTGTTTTAAAGTACATGTAGCCTATTATGTATGCACTGGTGTGTTATTCGCGATGACGTCTTCGACACACAACACAGGCAGGCGGCGTATGTCAGTGAGGTGTTTTTGACTGGTCAGTCCATGGTTTCCTCAGTCCAGTAATCCAGAGTCCATTGATCCATAGTCCATGTTTTTCGAATACCCTCAACAAATAATACACCACTCGTCTGAGTTTCAGAAATTCAATTTGGTATAATTGCAAACATGTTGCACATAAATCTTATTTTATTTCTTTTGCCATAGTTTTGTTATTTGAATATATTTTCACAGAAACGCAATGTACTTGATATAAGCAATAATGCATACATGACTCGCGCGATGTGTGTGTATTTGGAGAAAGAATATTTAATTGATTGCGGTAATTATGACCAAAGGGATAAAATAAGAATTATCCTCAACCTATACATAATGATATCTGATGTCGACGTTGATATACGTCAAATGAGTGTTGTATTGTTTTTGAATGCATAAATGTTTTCAACTGGTGCTTTGGTAACACCATAAATGTCAAAAAGACGTGAATACTATAGAATAGTGACCGACTTTGCTCTCTGGTTCGGTAAGAACCTAATACCTTCGACCTGCAGAAGTCACTGGATGCCATGNCTCTGGATTCTTCGTCTCATGGAATGAAAGGAGTCACGAACAAGGTTGTTTTGCCGTAAGCCGTCAACCTCTGCTGTTATCCGTTCGCGCAACTCTCGCATATCTGCTGGCTGTGGCACGAACACACGGTTCTTGAGGTAGCCCCAGAGACAAAAATCCAGAGGTGTCAGGTCTGGTGAACGTGGAGGCCACTCACGTTCATGACCGAGCGCAATAACGTGAGCTCCAAAACGTCGCCTAACTTCAGCAGCATTCTCAGTTTCTTGATACTGCAACACCATGAAGGTGCGCTGTTCATTTGTGTAAAAAGGCATTGATCCAGTGGCACTCTGAAGTCAGACTGATTTGGCTTGGCCTACACCCTAAACCACGCCCTCGTGCTTGAATGACCAAACTGGGCAAATGGATAGGTCTATTACATGTTACATGTTAGGCCCTACTTTAACCATTTGATCCAATTTGGTCGTAGAAATGTAACCAACATAATTTATTGGGACACATGGTATATACAGGAAGCCTTAAGTACCGGTACATTACGGAACTACATGTATATCGCGCATGCATATCAATATGTGAACAGCCTTACTGGTATTAACGTAGTTGCTTTCATTGCCGCTAGGCACTACACTGTCGGGTGACTGTGTGGAACTCTCCTGTGCTCCGATTATAGCACAAGTGTTTTACAAAAAAACAGGGGGAAATATCAAAAAAGAATCCCTTAGCTAAGGGCAATCTACAATATGATCCACACGTACTAAGTCATTGGTTTCAAACATTGAACGTATTTCCGAGGCCACAACTTGAAATCAAGCCCTCCTCCTTTTTCGCGGCCACAAGACCCATTATAGGCTGTATTCGACTCATTGTTCTTATATGTTCTTGTGCAGAGAACGGTGTTCTGTAGTGAGTCGAACAGCCGACATGGCCGAGAACGCGTTCAGGAACGTGTTCGTGTTCCCGTATCTCACACCACCTCCGCTGGTGGTGCGAACGGGAACAGTCGAGAACAAAGATGGCGGACACCGGTTTAGGATCAAGCAAAAATGATATGAATGACATATCCTTAGGCCTATTCTAACTGAATAGTTTTGAAGTATTCTTGAAAAAATGGGCGTTTTTAGGCCGCCATATTGACGCCGGAAGTGAAACCATAGTAACCTGCACTCTCCTATTCGAGACTCGCGAACACGTTCCTTGTTCTTGGCCTGTTCGGGTGCAATTGAGAGCAGGCAGTCGAATACCAGAGTAATAGATGAATGAAGATGGTAATAATAGCCTTCAATGTACGTTTTCATTTTTTTTCCAGTAACTAAAACGGCCGCTGTTACGGTGAAACTCAACATGCAGTTCAGTGCTGCTTTCTTAGTTATATCATCTCCACAGTACATCACCATGGTTGCAATTTTGTTCAACGCAGTAAGTTGACAAAGGCTAGGCTGAACTTTGGTTTTTAAATGTCTACTTTTGTGACGCCGCCGTTCTGCAGTGAGGAACCCGCGTGCCGTTTATCCCAACAGGGCGGCGCTGCGAGCGGTGAGAGCGAAAAACGAGCACGTAGCTTCTTAGCTTTTTACACTCTTCTATATGTATCAATTAATTCACGGTTTCTTTAGTATTTTTTGCAAAGCATATTTCACTCTATTCATTTCAGATGCGAGGCACTTTTACGACAATCATCCTTCGAAACTTCCGCTTCTCGTATGTATATCACAACAATAGGAGTTTTAGCAAAGCCCCCGAAATGCCGACGTCAACCAACACACTGTTAGTTCGATGCCACGAAGAGAGCACCGAACAAAAGGATAGCCGTCGCGTAGGCGTTAGCAGCATCCCGAAAAAAGCATAGGCCTATTAAACGCAAAAAATCGTAATCAACGGACACAACTAGGCATAAAAACAAACACTTCATTGTCTTGGTATACGCTAATGCTTTAAAGGAGCTTGACGTCCAAGTTGTAAACAAACTGGTTTGTTTACAAACAGTGGCCAGCAAACTAGTTTTATTCCTTCGTGAAGGTGGCAGCACCAGTAGCGCCCCGTGATCGTTAGACTGGTGCCCGGTCCAATGCAACTCAGTCACGATATTCACGTCAGTACATAACCGACAATAGGTGGCAGCACCGCAGGCGTCGCGTGGATAGAGAACCAGTGAGTGAGTGTTTACAGCTTGGACGTCCAGCTCCTTTAATGCGGTTACAAATTCAGGTCGGGCCCAACATAATGGTCTCGGAACTGTAGGCCCACGTAAACCAATAACTTCACCAGCAGTTCAACTTTACCACAAGTCACGGTGGTCCACCCAAGTAGTATAGAATGTCAATTTCGCACCTCTGGTGAGGTGGTGCAGTGAGGTGGTGCAATGACGTCACGATGCTATTGTGTGAAACAATAGCATCATGGCTCCTATAGTAGCAATAAACAATCTATTGTTCTGAGAACAATAGGTCGACTGGAGCCGACAGCGTAATGCAGATTCGCCAAACAATAGCCCGTGAGGCCGATTGGTTTCTCTAGCCAATCCTTCTGAAGACCGGACTTGGATTCCAGGGGATTCCTTTCACACCTGTAGTGATGATAGGTGGCGTTGCTGGTGGCGCTGTTCATAAGGTGGCCAAAAAAAAGGGCACTCTTTACATGGGAAATGACTTGGCGTGCGATAACCAAGATTGGTCTCTAACATTTGGGGCCCTGCAGCAGGTACCAGCTCATCTGGCGCTTCGTAAAAGCGTGCTCGTCAGTAACAGGTGTTCGACCATGGTTCGACTATGGATTTGACGTACTCGATCGTGTCGCCAACCATAAATGTTGAGTACCTTCGGCAGTCTTCTAGCTCTGCTGTAGTTGTCATGAACGAGATGATTTCACGGCGATGCAGTGGGGAAGTTCAACCACCGACTTGGGGAACAGATCTTTCATCTTGAATTATCCAGAATCTGTTTGGGTCCAGTTCGTCGAGATAAGTGTAACCATGATGTACATAATCTGATAGATGGGTGGGGACGGCATTCTTGGTAAATTGAATATCTCATTGTCCTCTTTGTGCCCACACAGGGGGCCGCCCTTGGCTTCTTTGTGCGCGTTCTATTGGCACGTGTTGCAGCACAACACGTGTCCATTCATGTCGGAATGTTACTGCTTTTATTTGCTGATGACGGTCTACCCTCATCCCTTTGTGTCGTAAGTGACCCATCTGGGATGGTTAACCACTTGTGCATCGAACAAACATGTCCGATTTTCGACGCATATGGTGCTGAATTCGTTTATGGAGTGTTTTTAGTCGCCAGTGGCATGGGGTATATGTTTCACAAATTATTATGTGCCTTTCTGACTGGGTTCAGTCGCAGATTAGACATAGTATCACATTGATCCTCTAAATTTCAAATCAAAAAGAATGAAACAAGACATCGATTTTGTTTTATACAATTTATTCATGCTCCACACTACAAACCTTCACTGCTTTGTTTATACATGCCAATGCACGAAGAAGCTATCATTTTCCTGCAATATCAGATAATTGGGTGCAATATGAATCAAAATATTCTCATTGTCTCCAGACAGATGGCCATCAATGTGGCTCGTGCTTTGTCCATCTCCGCTCTTTTATTCAAGGTCTTTTGGCACGTGTTGCTGCCGTGAAGCGTGTCCTTTGTGGCATTCTTGTCAGAATGTCAGTGACCTTGTCTGCAAATGATGATCTTCTGGTAGACGGTGATCTCTTTTTACATCCCTTATTGTTCTGCAATGATGTATCAGGGATGGTTAACCGCTTGCGCATCAAGTATTTTTCAGTGTCTGATAGGTCTTCTTTTGTTATCGATACATTATGACGATGAATTCGTGTGTTGCTCGTCTGTGTTGACAAGGCCGATCCTTGATTTTTGGTTGCATGTGGGCTGAAATTGATCTTTAAAGGTATAGTTCATCTGCTGTTGCCTCCTCATCAGTTGCTTCCTCGTCATCGGATTCTACATCAGAAGGTATCAATCTGTACAGCAGATATTTGCGTTGCGATAGTGCATACTGGATGGCTTCATCACGATCATAATCATCGTCCTCCAGTTCCCTGACCTTTTCCATCACTGTCTTGTACAGTGAGCTCTTGCGTAGCTTGTCCATGGCAAGGAAGTAATTCCGGAAAATATTTCTCAGACTTTTACGATACTTTGGAAGCAACTCATCATGAACCTTCTGTCTGGCTATTGCCTCGTTCATTCCATCTTCAATGAGTTCAGTCAATTTCTGGTGTTTTTCATCTCTATGTTCTGCATATGCCTTTTGAATCATGTCAGCAATTACATTCACTGCTTCGTTGCTGCTGCTGCCACTTTCTTCTGCATCACTCGCACTCTCAACACAAGACTCGCTGCTGCTACTTTCTTCTACCTGACTCGTAGAAGCATTGCTTCCAACCTCTTCACTATCTAACAAGGCTCTTTGCTCTTTCTTCATATCGACACTGTCACCGTCGTCGAATTTGTAAAAATTCCGATGTTTTGTCCTACTGTGACGGTTCTTACTAAAGATGCTTGCAAAACTTTTGCCACAGAGATCGCAGAGGTAAGCCATGTGTGCTCTTGTCGAAAGTCGGAAGTGAAATGAGGATTGGATTAAAGGAACATAGCTATATACATCATCACATTTTCTGCACATTCATACACATCCTCACATTTTCTGCACATTCATGCACATTTTCTGCACATTCATACACATCCTCACATTTTCTGCACATTCATGCACATTTTCTGCACATTCATACACATCCTCACATTTTCTGCACATTCATGCACATTGTGTCAGCACATCTTTACATTTTGGGCAGGACATCTTCACATTTTCTGCACATTCATGCACATCTTTACATTTTGGGTAGCACATCAGCACATTTTCTGCACATTCACGCACATTGTGTCTGCACATCTTTACATTTTGGGCAGCACATCTGCACATTTTCTGCACATTTTGTCAGCACATATTCACATTACATCAGCACATCTTCGTTGATCCATCTTGATGAATGGGGACAAGTATAGGAACATTGGCCTTTTATTGCCAAATGTCCTTATGAGAAATAACAAAAGAGTGATATCTATTACATACATTTAATCTATGTAGACAATACGGAGGTTACATGAAAAGTACGGTATACAGGTATATACGGTATACATATACAGGATATATAATGTAATGTATATACATCTTGGTCTTGGTCATCTCGGTGGCTAGTTGGCTCTCTATGTACATCTCGGCTTGATCATCAGCTGGGTATGTGGTGCGTTACCCTGCACCAGGGTGCCTTACCAGGTACTACACCTTGACAAAGGGTGACCTGTAGACTGTGGATGGGAAGGAGTTGTCTTACATGTAAGCTCCTTATAGACAAACGTCTACTCCACTACCCTCTTTACTCGACCTCGAGGAGTTCATTTACGGCGGTGGACGCTTCATCCGCAATCAGGGAATCAATCTCGATCTTTAGGATGTATGGGGCCATGACAATATCCTTTAGCGTCATGTCTCCGTCCCTACACTTGACCCACAGAGCAAGGTGTTCAAGGAGATAATTAAGCTCAAGCACCTTCATGTTCAGTGTCCATTGCTTGTCCCCCTTTCGTCTTGTCAGTTGTGCATAGAGACCAGCATCTTTGAATCTTTCAAGTCATAGACGGACATCTCTCGATACTGTTGCTGTAGTTTCTTTCTTCTGCTGAATGCATGCAGCAATCTGGGTTCTGCTGTCCTGAAGATCATTCAGGTGCCTTGGATAGAGACGGAACTGTGTGTTGTTCTTCTCCAGCGTCACGTATACTTTGTTGTAGAAGATGTCCAAGGTGTTGTTGTAGCCAAAGAAGACGTTTCATGCCTTTAACTGTAGACTTCATCTTTGGCGATGGTTTCTTACATGTAGCAACAGTACAGCTAGTGTTATCCATCCTGTGTGATCCGTTTGAATGTACTTGGAGAAACGATTGTTGTATAGATGTGGATGTTACTTTATATGCACAGAAACAAGAGGCGAGCAAACCAACTAAACCAGATAGAAGACTTGAAATCTCTATAGCTTTGGCTTAGAAGAAAGTAACAGAACAGTAATGATCTAAGAGAACAAAATCCTGGCCACTTATATGAGCAGAGCAGTTGTGCTGACACCATCTGGCATGATTCGACGCTTTGGATAGAAGTAACTGAGCCCTGTTCTGACTTGTTCATAAGTCATGACTCGATTGTTCACCACACGAAATCCACGATTGACACCTGAACCACTCTGTCTTGTCGATAAGACATTCAAGTAGCGCTCTTTGGTCAGTTGGTTACGTCTTTGTTGAATGCCTTTGCAACTCTGCTTGCCCCCTTCATCACTAAAACAAAAATATGTCTTCGAACAAAGACCAACAATACCATCTCCAGACCATTCTAATTTGAACAAACCAGGAGTACGCTTGTCAAAAGCCTTGTGTGTATCACAACAATCCCGCGGAAACCAACTCCACATGCTGTCTGGCTGGTACCCAAGATCTAAATCATGAGCATTGGCCATGAACTCCTCATAGTCCTCTTTGTATTGCGGCTTCATCAGACTTTTCCAGTCTGAACTACTGAAAGCAATGTAGGCACTGTCAGTATCCATTTCACAATACTCAAAGTCCTTCTGATCAAAAGCCTTGCACATAAAATCATAATAGAACTGAAGCATTCGTAACTTTGCATATCCGTACACAAAGAAGCCAACTTGCATGGGAAGGTCAAGTCGAATAGTCTGAGGTGATGTGATCATTTCTACAATGTCGTCATTAAAGTGGGTCAAGTCTAGAAATGAATTTCTACTGATGTCTGTGTCTAATTTCGTGCCATTGCATGTTTCACTATAGTACTTGACATGGGTGTGTTTCTCTTTATTGGTCACAGTCTTGCCATAATACGAATTGCCGAATAGCTTTTCCATTTCAGCAATGATACTTTTATCTGGGTCTGCATCTCCCTGACGACGAGCATTCGATACTCGTTGACCTGCCTTCTCAAAGCAAGCCATTGGCGTGTATTCAATCACCTGATAAATTTTGCTGCACACCAATCCATGTTCTAAGTACCATTTCAACAGAGGAGTGATGAGCATGATCTTTTCACCAAAGTGACTACCGATGGTCATTTTCCTGGGTTGTTGCAAAATGTCATGTTCCTCAGCATATTCTCTCATGTGGTCACCAATATGATCCCGACTAACCCATGTGTTTTTGAATATGGGGGGCATTTCATCAAACATTGGCTTTAGGTACTGTGGAACTCCAATGTCACATTCAACAATTCCAAACAATTCCCCATTCTTGATGGCGCTCAGCAGTTCAACTTGTGACGCACCCTTCTTGTGTGCTCTACTCCATTTGCAATCGGTGTACAATGTTTCTACAAAAGCTTTTGTTTCCTGTTTGGCTCTTTCTTTGTACCATTGACATTCATAGATTTCTTCCACCTCATATCCCAAGTCAGTCAAGTACTTTGTAGTGGCAATAGTTTTTTCATGCAAGGTGGTCAGTGGAATGCCACTGATCGGATTCACTTCATGACCCTTGGTCAACCAACATTCATGCCCATGAAACAGACATCCATGAAATTGGTAAGCTTTCTGAAGTTCATGACTCAGGCCATCCACGGGTGTGCATTTGGGTCCAATCTTGGCTTCATATCCATCTTTGTGGCGATGTATTATGGTGGTATTGTCTTGATCTTGCTTCCACGTAAGCCACTCGCGTGCTAGTTGTTCATAAGGGAAGGATCGTTCAAGTTTGAAGTTATTTTCAGCCCGCCTGCGATTGTAAAATCCTGTAGGCATAGGTTGCATGAGTGACCACAAGTACAATGCATTAGCATCGAATCCGACAACACCCTGACACTGTTTTGGATGTTCGTAACTGTGCTTTCTAATGGAGGTCTTGCCTTTCTCCTGATACCGATGGAAAATGATGGATGGCCCACCCACAATCTGATCCCGAAGGGCATGATACAAGTCACCGTCTTTCTTCTTAAACAAGGTGAAGAAGGTGCCAATGTCTGTAAAGAGATCTTTCATGGCCAGTCCTGGTAAACTCACACCATCTTTGAATAAATCCAGACCACGTGATGCAAAGTAGCGACTCATTTTCTCAATTGCCTGCATGAATGGTTTGACATCCTGGTTGTTGTACCAAATTAAAAAGTCGCGCATGCTGGTCATGTTTTGATCTCTCCAAACTTTCTGCATAAGTGCATACTCTTCTTCAGAGATGTTTTCATTTTTCAATTTGCTGAAGAATGCTTCATGTGGGGGTAGCTGTAGTTCAGAAAGTTGATCTAGACTCGTGAACCACTCATACGGGAAAACACCCTTACTCTCTGGTATCTTGAATGATTTCAAGAATTTAGCCAAGGATGTGTTGGGTGCCAGAAAGTTCAAAATGTCCAAGATCTTAAACTGTTCTGTGCCGATACACATGTATGCATTGAGCTTCTTGATGACGTTAATTCTGCGTTCTCCCTCTTCATTCTGAGAACAAAAGTGTAGAAGTGAAGGAAAGAAACCACTCTTCATTGCATTGATATCATACTTCGCAGAGTTGAAACCAATGACCGGCAACTGTTTTTTCCAGCGTTGGAATTCGCAACAGAGAGAGAGTATGGGTGTACGCCGTTCGCGTTTTGGTCTGTCACTGTCGTCATCGTCATCACTGTCATCTACGTCATCGCCATCTGCCTCTTGTTCCCCTTGTACGAGTTCATTCAAATAAGCTGACAATTCACTGTATTTCTTCTCGATGATTTCATGGGCTGCGGTAGCAATGTCATCCAAGTACTCAACAAAGGCATCAATCAACTGTGTTTCATTGCCCCTGGACACAAAACACTTTGGCTCAGTGAAGCCAGGAACATTGCTGCATACACTGATAGATGCTGGACGATGTGTGGCAATCCAAGATAATTTTTCCGTGTCTGTCATGTCAGTGTCAGGTTTGCCCATGAAACATTCAGTGTCATAGGTCGCTCTGAAGGGATAGATATGTGATTCAATATCTCCTACAGGGATGCCGTGTTGTTTTAATTTGTCAAATATACTCGCTGGAGGCTTGAACACACCCCCTGGAAACAGAAACTTGGTCTTGCCTGTGCAAGTGCGTTCGTGACGTGCACATGCCCAATTAGACTCAAAGACGCTATTACAACTGCGACACTTGTGTGCTTTAGAGTACGACTTGAAATCATGAATGTAGCTGAAGTGTGTGCCGTTCAGATTCAAATACAGGGTGGTCTGATACTGGCTGAGACTACGACGAATGAGTGTGGCCTTTAAATCTTCGTCAAGAGAATACACCTGAATGTTGATTTCAAAATGGTGCTCCAATGCATGTAACTCATGCAAGGTGATGCCTGGAAATGTAGCGACAGTGTGCTCAGAACCAAATGTTTTGCAGTAGTCTGAGAATAGCTCGACTGCAGGGGTATACAAAGCTTTGGCGCTGTGCCCGCGATGGAGAGCCAAACAACGGAAGAAGCACAGATTATCCTGAATCAAGGACCCAGTCATACGATTTTTGTCCAAGGTCAAAATGGCAGGATTGTTGCGAATGTGAGAAGGGAGGGGTTCCTTACCCGCACCAATGGGGCGTTCAAACATGGGATAGACATAAATCAGAACATTTGTAACTACCTCCACCACCCACTGGCTGTTTGGCCTCTGTTTCTGTGCATACTCCAGTAAATCCACATCTCCAAGAATAGACAACAAACTATTTAATCCCTGTACATTCTGAATCACAACTGGATGTTCCAACACTCTAGTGTTATTGCTGGCATGATAATATCTCCTTTGGCCAGTAACGTTATTGTATAATATGAATGCAAAAGAATAATTCGCCTTGTACTGATGCTGCTGCTGATGATGTACATCCCGAAATACAGATTCCAATTCTCCAAATGAAGCTGTTTCAAGTTCATAATTGTATAGTCTCTGCCTCTTTCTATGGGTTGTACTGCTGGTTTGGATCTGTTTCCAGTGTTGGCTATATATCTCCTCGTGTTCAGGTCGAACATACGATGGAATATTTGCCTCATGTTGCAGACGTTGTTGATCTGGCATTTTATCCATATGTCTCTTTGGGCTTTGCTCATCTTCTTTTGGATACTGTCGTTTTGAGGATGGTTGAGACCCAGCTGATGTGCTGGGTGCTGCTGCTGCTTCAGCCGCCGCCTCCTGGTGGTCCTTCAGGTGCCTTTGAAAATTGTCCTTCCTGTCGAATCCACGATCGCACACAGGACATTTATGATGGAATATGGCCCTGTGAACGCTCTTCACATGTCTGGCTATCGTGTCCTGTCGTGCATTGGTGTAATCACACTGGGGACACTTGTGCTTCTTCTCCTCTTCATGTACCTCTCGTAGATGTCGGGTTAGACTTCTCTTTTCAGTAAAAGTCTTTGGACA
>NMRB01000364.1:311006-337774 GCA_002633025.1 Notospermus geniculatus | reverse complement strand
TGTAAACACTCACTCACTGGTTCTCTATCCACGCGACGCCTGCGGTGCTGCCACCTATTGTCGGTGATATGTACTGACGTGAATATCGTGACTGAGTTGCATTGGACCGGGCACCAGTCTAACGATCACGGGGCGCTACTGGTGCTGCCACCTTCACGAAGGAATAAAACTAGTTTGCTGGCCACTGTTTGTAAACAAACCAGTTTGTTTACAACTTGGACGTCAAGCTCCTTTAAAGCATTAGCGTATACCAAGACAATGAAGTGTTTGTTTTTATGCCTAGTTGTGTCCGTTGATTATGATTTTTTGCGTTTAATAGGCCTATGCTTTTTTCGGGATGCTAACGCCTACGCGACGGCTATCCTTTTGTTCGGTGCTCTCTTCGTGGCATCGAACTAACAGTGTGTTGGTTGACGTCGGCATTTCGGGGGCTTTGCTAAAACTCCTATTGTTGTGATATACATACGAGAAGCGGAAGTTTCGAAGGATGATTGTCGTAAAAGTGCCTCGCATCTGAAATGAATAGAGTGAAATATGCTTTGCAAAAAATACTAAAGAAACCGTGAATTAATTGATACATATAGAAGAGTGTAAAAAGCTAAGAAGCTACGTGCTCGTTTTTCGCTCTCACCGCTCGCAGCGCCGCCCTGTTGGGATAAACGGCACGCGGGTTCCTCACTGCAGAACGGCGGCGTCACAAAAGTAGACATTTAAAAACCAAAGTTCAGCCTAGCCTTTGTCAACTTACTGCGTTGAACAAAATTGCAACCATGGTGATGTACTGTGGAGATGATATAACTAAGAAAGCAGCACTGAACTGCATGTTGAGTTTCACCGTAACAGCGGCCGTTTTAGTTACTGGAAAAAAAATGAAAACGTACATTGAAGGCTATTATTACCATCTTCATTCATCTATTACTCTGGTATTCGACTGCCTGCTCTCAATTGCACCCGAACAGGCCAAGAACAAGGAACGTGTTCGCGAGTCTCGAATAGGAGAGTGCAGGTTACTATGGTTTCACTTCCGGCGTCAATATGGCGGCCTAAAAACGCCCATTTTTTCAAGAATACTTCAAAACTATTCAGTTAGAATAGGCCTAAGGATATGTCATTCATATCATTTTTGCTTGATCCTAAACCGGTGTCCGCCATCTTTGTTCTCGACTGTTCCCGTTCGCACCACCAGCCGAGGTGGTGTGAGATTCGGGAACACGAACACGTTCCTGAACGCGTTCTCGGCCATGTCGGCTGTTCGACTCATTCCAGAACACCGTTCTCTGCACAAGAACATATACGAACAATTAGTCGAATACAGCCTATAATGGGTCTTGTGGCCGCGAAAAAGGAGAGGTGGACTTGATTTCAAGTTGTGGCCTCGGAAATACGTTCAATGTTTGAAACCAATGACTTAGTACGTGTGGATCATATTGTAGATTGCCCTTAGCTAAGGTATTCTTTTTTGATATTTCCCCCTGTTTTTTGTGCTATAATCGGAACACAGGAGAGTTCCACACAGTCACCCGACAGTGTAGCACCTAGCGGCAATGAAAGCAACTACGTTAATACCAGTAAGGCTGTTCACATATTGATATGCATGCGCGATATACATGTAGTTCCGTAATGTATCGGTACATTATGAACACAATCTCAGTGATTTCCTTAGTCTTTATTGATACAAGAGATATTCAGTATTTTGATACATTATCATTATTACAATATTATTATTCGCTCTGCATGTAGGTTGGGAAAACCTTCCATAGGGGAAATTGGACCACAATTCCGACGCCGCCTGACATATCCAAACCCATTCCAAATATGAGCGCAGAGAAGTGCAGAACCGTCATGGTCGAGTGGCAGAGGATCTAGGGTTTGATACGCGGCGCGTGTAAATTCTTTCTCATCTGCTTTTTTTTCTCTTCTTTCTCTTACTTACGGTGGCTGATAAAGGCCATCATATTTTTATTTTTCGTAAGTCGGGCGCCCGACTTACTAACTCAGGCGCCCGAGTTATAAGTCTGGCGCCCGACTTATAACTCAGGCGCCCGACTTACGAAAGGCTGCATTATTTATTTATTTCATAACTCGGGCGCCCGAGCTAGTAAGCCAGGCGCCTGACTTACTAACTCGGGCGCCCGACTTATAACTCGGGCGCCTGACTTACTAACTCGGGCGCCCGACTTACGAAAGCATCATATATTTTCTTTCATAAGTCGGGCGCCCGAGTTATAAGTCAGGCGCCCGAGTTATAAGTCGAGCTCCCGAGTTATAAGTCAGGCGTCCGACTTGTAAGTCGGGCGCCCGAGTTATGAAATAAATAAATAATGGCCTTTCGTAAGTCGGGCGCCTGAGTTATAAATCGGGCGCCCGACTTTAGAAAAATAAAAATATGATGGCCTTTATCAGCCACCGTACTTACTTAACTTCTTTGTTAATTTTTTTCATCGTTTATTTAATGCTTTCACGTTTTAATGCAGGTACAACATGTATAATTGGGCCTATCATGTACATGTACGCATGTGCGTAGCGCCAAGCTATACATATTTTTTAGATCACTTAGAAAAACCCCAAATGAGTTTCGACGTTACAAAGTATTGAAGTAAGATTTTGAAACAGGCCGACATGTTGTGACACTTACTAGCTTTACAGTTCTTTCCATCTCCCTGATAATTGCTCTTACATTTACATGTGTACGACCCCACAGTATTGGTGCAAACGGCATGTGGGTCACAGTCATTCTTTCCTTTGCATTCATCGAGATCTGGAAATAGAGGAAATTGCCACCATGACACTTGCACGATTTTTGTCCCCGCATTGCCGCGCAATGCGTCGTGGCAAGGTGCGCCATTTCGGTGAAGCCGTGTTTGCGCCCTGTTTGCATAAGTTACGCACTGTCTACGCAATGCGTTGCGACTTGTTTACGCATAGGTTAAGTATTGTTCGCGCATGTTCACGTCTACCGTACCGCAATGTCCCGCAGTTTTAAGCCTAGTTTATACTTCGACGCAAGACCATCGGCGTCCGACGCCCGATCAAATCTGGACGCCGACTTCGCGGAATTGATTCTAAAGCCTAGTTTATACTTCGACGCAAACCCTTCGGCGTCCGACGCACGACCAAATCTGGACGCCGACTTCGCGGAATTGATTCAGAGTCCAGCGTACTTTAGCGACGGCGACCTGTTATGAAATGACTGATGTAATTACAGCTTCGCGATCGGACGCCGACCAAATCGCACGATGGGGTTCGGCGTCGAACGCAAGATAGCGCGTCGGTCGCCGGCGATGGTCGTGCGTCGAAGTATAAACTGGGCTTTAGTCCAGGGTACTATAGCGACGGCGACCCGTTATGAAATGACTCAAGTAATTACAGCCTCGCGATCGGACGCCGACCAAATCGCACGACGGGCTCGGCGTCGAACGCAAAATCGCACGTTGGTCGCCAGCGATGGTCGTGCGTCGAAGTATAAACTAGGCTTTACGCACGACACGCATAGTTACCGCTGTCTTCCCGCATCGGCCCGACGACTTCGCGCATTGACACGCTCCGTCGGCAGTGTTCATGCCGAGTTCGCGCAGTGTTCACGCAAGTAAATGGCGAGTTCTTATATAGCGCTTCATAGCGTATTACGCTCTCTAAGCGCTTCACACATTATTACCCCAGCCTATGATTCAGAAACCTTTCTGTAGAAACCAAAGGGCAGCCACAATATAGCGCACACGATGGACATTTCAGGCCAGTTGAGAGTTACAGAGTGGCACGGCTGGGGATCGAACCCACGATCTTCCGATCACGAGTCCTCAGCCCCAACCATTATGCCACCGCGCTCCCCTAGCACGCACATGGCACGATCATTGGTGCGTGCCGAATTGTTCAACATTTCAAATATTCTCTCTACGACATGGCACGCATCCCCGCACTCTTCACACACTCCTCACGCTCGTTCCCGAAAACTTTAGTCATTGGCACGCCGAAGTGCGCGCCATTGCGGGAACGAAAATCGTGCAAGTGTCAGGGTGGCATATTACTTAAAGCGAACTGGTCGCGCTGTTACGTTGTCTGAATGTAATGGCATCGAATGCTGCCACCCTGAATGAATCTACACTCCTGCTAATATAATATGGAATATTATGAGAATTTCCCTTCATTTCCAATAAACGTTTTTCTGAATAATTTCTATGTGTGTGGGTCGATTTCAATGAAACTTCATTAGCTGATGGGGCCATCATTAGGTAACTGCAACGTGGATCATTTACCACTGACTGGTGCACATTTTCAAGCTCGGCACTTTGCCCATATTGAAGTCAGGGTGAATTACACTTTATTTATCGCCACAAAACGGTTCTGATTAGAGCAATCCCAAGTAGACGAACCTTACCTTCACACTGTTCTGGTTTAGCCTTCTTTGGCGTGTATCCTAGATTACATTCACATTTATACGATCCTGGAGTGTTCTTACATTTCCCGTTCTTTATGTCACAGCCGTGTAGTTTTTGATCCTTACATTCATCAATATCTAAAAGAAAATACAAGAAGAGGAATAAATGATTCATTTACCATTTGCTCACCTGGGTGAATGTCCCAGAAGAAGAACAAAAAGTGTCAGGTCAGTATGTTCCAGGTAAAAATCAAGTTAGAACATTCTTTGTAGTACCGGTACCGTTCATGATATGAGCCAAAACACGTTCCTCAAGATGGACGACTGGCGGCCATATTTGAAGTGCAATAGAGCTAAAATGTGGCAAACGTATATGAGGGTACCTAGGCTACATACACATTGATACCTAGTTACAACATTCTAGCTGCTGTACTTCATGAAGTATACGTATTGGCTAAAGTCCCATTTTCAAGATGGCCGACTGGCCACCATATTTGAAGTCGAAAAGGGTTAGATTTCAAAATACACATACAGGGCAGCCATGTTTGAGGGACAATCTTGCTGAAAATTGCTGAAGACATCGTGGGGACCTAAATACATAATCACACCAAGTTAGAAGACTCTAGGTCAAATTAATACATGTAATAGCCACAAAACATGCCACTAAATGGCAAAATTTTGACCTTTGAGCTCTGTGACCTAGAAAAGTAGGCCAAATCAAAATACCCGCTAAATATGTTCGTTAACTAGACACATTACTTTTTGCCAAGGATACTCGCAGAATTACGATCGCTTACGAATTATATGTAGCACTGTCCTAAGCATTGAGAAACACTACACCAATATTGAGAAACCTCACTATTGTAAGTTGGCCTACCAGATCTAAAAAGGCCTTGCTGCGTGCAAACAGATTGTTTGTCCGCACAAGATTTTTGTGCACGTTACTCCATGACGTCATCGAATCAGGGGTTACTATTTTTAGCTGCTGTGTGCGTTGCTATTGCTGAGACGCATCCACGGGGGGGGGGGGGTCATCTGAAATATTTATCACAAAAAAAGATTAATCTACCTGCGCAGGCTGTTAACTTTCCATCCTTGATGGTGGGGTTATACCCGGATTTACATTTACACTCGAAGGAACCCGGTTTGTTGATGCAATCAGCATTTGTTGTGCACTTGTCCTTCTGTTTGCATTCATTGATATCTAGAAAATATTGAGAACAATTATGAATTATTGTCAATAGCAATGGCTCTGACATTAATGCTATGTGGGACCTACATTATTCCATCTAGGAATATTGTACCTCAAGTAAGTTTCCGTGAATACGATTGCATGCCGAGAGCAGTCACGTGAGCTGCCAACATTTTGGCATTTTTGCCCGGAAAATATTTCCGGTTGGGATGTTTTCCCGCAAAATGATTGAACCGTTGAGACGGCCGCCATTTTGTTTCTCGCTTCAACTGAGACGGCAGTTTTGCAATCAAAATCGCCAAAATACCAGTCAATATTGCCAGCTTTTGTGCTCATCGATAGCATGGGTCAACTGGCATGGGTGGGGAACAAGAAGAAATTGTCAAGGTCATCATGGGTTCATGGTGTGAAAGCAACAAATTTAAGCAAAGCAGTTACAGTCCACTCTCGTTATACCGCCCCTCGATATACCGCCACAGACAATGGGGAACCGGCGTGCTAAAAGGAGGCGCTGGGCAACAACTCAGTTTTTTCACAAGGACGCATGCGCTGCGACGTTGAAAACGTCATTGACGTCGTAACATTATGTGAAATGCCTTATTCAGAATCAATGACGTCGCTCTTCGGTCTGTTATTTACGCTAAAATAGTCAATTTTATCCATGAAATTCATCATGTTCCCACTTGAATTTTCTTTTGAAAATACTCAGATACATTGAGTCAGTCCTATACTTGATGATGGACGTGTAAAATTCAAAATTCAGTGGACTACTTCAGGTAGGCCTATATTTAGGGCTAGAAGTAGGGTGTAATTTCAGAATTAAACGGCAAATAACGTTGGTTTGACTTTCGACGTCATACTTTTAACTGAGTTGTTCGTCAGCGGCACGTCACGGAATACATGTACATGTAGTTCCGCCGGTTCCTCACTGATTTCCTTGGTCGAAGGCATTTCAACATTGCCAACAACAATACCCTCGATATACCGCGCCACAGGCGGTATAACGAGAGTGGACTGTACAATCAATTCACGAGAAATTGAAACAGGTGGGTAGGAGGTAAGAGGTAAGGTCAACTTACCGTCACACGTCATGCCGTCCCCAGAGTAACCCGATTTACAGGCACATGTGTATTTCCCAGGTGTGTTAGTACATAATGCATTTGTGTCACACTTGTGAGTGCCCACTTTGCACTCATCGACATCTGAAAAAGGGTACATAAGATTTCAGCAGTTGGCACGTCGGAGTTAACCTTTTTCACGGAACGTAGCTTCGGTAGTAGCCTATCCGTGTGCCCCGTACATTTAAGTTCAATGGTTTCATCTGTATCCAATGACTAAGTCACTGAGGGGACAGGGTACCAGTTGGTCACATGCTGGTCGTAGGCCGCCATTTTGTATAAAGCAGGGAATTTTGAATTAGGTAGTAAAACACATTCTTGGTAAAATACAGTGCGCATGGCTTTGGCAAGACACTGATATGACTCCATCATCGGGACCGCTTCGGGTTTAGGGCCAATCTGCCTTTTTTATTTCCTCTAGTTCCATCGGAAACAACGATTCCATTCCCCGGAAAATTAGACTCGGGACCCAGTCGTTGTGTCGCTCCGGCCGCCGCGCTACACTCCATAAACGACTGGGAAAGCAAGCTGCAAAATCAGCGGCTAGCGTACCGACAACAACAACGGATATGAATGAGTTCAGCCAATCAGAAACTGCGTCTTGAACGGCCGTCGGCTGCTCGTTGCAAGATGCCAAAATCAGCTGATTATCGGAACTTTCTTCGAGGTCAAGGACGGTATCGTGCTACCTAAGTTCGATGCTGTGTGCGATTAGCAGTACTTACGGATTCATTAAAATCCTGCTAGTGACGTTGGAAAGTTTTTGGATGGGCGAGATTAGTTGGTAAATTACGTCATCCACAGAAATAACAACCAATCAAAAGTGTGCCAGATTTTCCCCAGTAGATTGCTTTCGGGAAATTTCATTCGTCGAGACGGGCGTTGTGGTCGTCGGTACGCTAGCCGCTGATTTTGCAGCTTGCTTTCCCAGTCGTTTGTGGAGTGTAGCGCGGCGGCCGGAGCGACACAACGACTGGGTCCCGAGTCTACGGAAAATAGGCCTAATGACGCCGTCTGTTATGCTCCCTCTCCCACTTTAGCTGGGTTATCTTGCATAGATCAGCTATAAAAGGGAATAATATGACACCAACCTGTACACGTCTTCCCGTCACCTTCATACCCATCCTTACACTTGCACGAGAATGTACCGACCAGGTTTGTACATATTGCATTCGTATGACATCCGCCATTGTTGGTGGCACATTCGTCAATATCTGAAGGAAAGGCAACAAAATATTTTGATTTTCAGGTGGAACGGCAAGCATTTGAACTTCCGGTACAGGCATCCGCCTACTCAACTTCCATGTGGTCTCAACATAACTGCAGAAGAATCCTCAAGGAGACCAAGAGTTTGTCCACATCACATGCCATGCATGATACCAAGAATATATAAGTACCAAGAATGTACAACTTAGTAATCAATCAAACGGATGGGCATTAAGTTACTTTTTCTGATAATAGAGGGCGTACGGTAATTATGGGCCTTCTAATTAAATAACCAATGTTTAGATTTAACGGTTGTTGACTGAATTTATTTAGAATATCGGCAATATTCTTATGTAAAGTTACAGACATATTACTGGCGTACAAAATTGTTTTGATTTTGGTGAAACCATGGATTTGTTGTTTAGGTCAGAGTGCCCGACCCCGAGATCAAGTACGATATCAATTTGTCGAAAATATGGTCCATTCAAAACTACTCTGTAGCTCGGTTATTTCTGAGTGCACATAACTGCGGGAGGTGTCATTTTGTTCGTAATGATCTTCTCTACACAATAATCCTTCACAAATTAAGATCACTTCAGTTACAGGTTCACCAAATGCAAATTAGTAAACTCACTTTTGGCACATATTTTGAGTTGTACATTCTTGGTACTTATATATTCTTGATGATACGGTACGGTAGATGGTATGGAGATTTAAGAGCGGAAACTGCTGATATTAGGCCTAGCATAAGAAACATACCTTTGCACGTTGCCTTGCCATCCCCTTTGTACCCGTTCTTACAGGAGCAGTCGAAACCCCCGGGTTTATTTGTACACACCCCTAATGTCGGGTGGCAATTGTGTTTGGGGGCTTTAGGATCACACTCGTTGATATCTGGGCAAAATAAAAAATGCATCAGATAGATAGAAATGGCACTGCATGTTAAAAGGTCGTATTTTAGAACGTTCCTTAACGTTGTAAAGCCATCGAGAACAATAGATTTAAGGTGGACCTTAATGTTAAGGAATGTTCTAAAATACGGCCCTAAATCTCTCTGAGACAACTTTCATGGTACATTAGTTGTCCGCAACTACCGAAGGCCACATCCGGATACGGGGGGCGAGGACACCAACCATAGGAAGTGAAACTTTCCTCAGAGGACACCTCTGTCTGGAGGATGCCTCACCATTACGGACACCTAAGTCCAGAGTCACTTGTTTCTATCAAGGAAGCATTGTGATTTCCAGCCTCAACTGAGAGTCCGGTATAGGCTATAAAGCATTAACATTAAGCTATAACTATTAAACAATTTAACTACATGTACATGTACATGTAAATTGCTTTATGAAAAGTAAATTATTATTATCAAACGAATACACCTGAATTATGAAAAGTCGTTTATACCTGTACATGTCTTTCCATCACCACTGTAGCCTTCCTTACATTTACAGGTGAACGATCCATCAGTATTGACACATTCTCCGTTGGTCTTGTCACAGTTGTCTTTCTTCTCTGTACATTCATTGATGTCTTCAATTATCAAATTAAAAAAAGAAAAGGTTATCTTTATTGTCGTCAAATAAATAAATAAATTACAATCTCTTTAAACAGGTAGAAAAGCAGGGGCCATATTTATGCAGCCTTCGCAACTTTGCATTCACGCAAATCTATTGTTTGGCTGCACATGCCCTATTGTTCACGGACTGCCTTTATATTTGCGTGAACGCAAAGTTGCAAAGGCTTCATAAATATGGCCCCAGGAGTCCTGGTAGCCTTCCGATTTTCACCTCCGTTTAGCAAATGGAAAGTCCAGGTGTAATATTTTTCAGTGTTGCCGTTTTTTCTGTGCGACTCCCATTGTTTGGAACACACTGGGAAACAGACTCAATGTTTCTTTGTGTGTCTCTCATTGTCAAGTCGCGGCTAATTCCGACAATCTATTGGAAATATCGATATAATGTCACACTGGCACAGGGGCCACACTGGCAAACTTTACAAAAGTGAAGTTGACCAAACAAAAATACACTCTTGTTGATTAGTGGGTACAAACACGTATAACTAAGGGTTTCATCTACAATATCTTTCACATATAAAAGAATAATCTACCTGTGCAGGCTGTTAACTTTCCATTCGTGGTGGTGGGTTTGTAGCCAGATTTGCAGTGACACTCGAAGGAACCTGGTTTGTTGGTGCATTCAGAATTTGCTGTGCACGCAGTCTTCTGTTTGCATTCATCAATATCTAGAAATAATTGAGAAAATGTGTTGATTGTTATCTGTCACGGGATCATGTGTCTTTGTCTATTGGACCCATTCATGGTTTATCAAGCACCAATCAAGAGATTTTTATATTTATTGGTTTGTAGAAAATTGACCGGAATCTAACACATCCCTCAGAGATGACGTCACTTCACATCACGTCACGTCACCTCACGCCATGTCACATGACATGACATCATTTCATTTCATAGAGTACGGTTTATTACGTAATAGGTAAAGGGAATAATGAGTAACTCAGGAATAACTCACCGACACATGATTTGCCATCTCCGCTATATCCTTGCTTACACGTACACTCAAACCCAGGGACTTTGTTAACACAGTTCGCCAGTGTTGCATGACAGTTGGACGTTTTCTGACTACATTCGTCGATATCTGAAAATAGGTCACAAATTATGAATTACCATTACAGCATTGTTTTTATTGGCGATATTTATCCAGTTGCTGGATAAAGTTTTCAGTTTTCACTGGGAGTGCCAGTTTTTCTCCATCGGATTAAAATCTTTTTGTTTGGTTATAGAGAAAATATTTCCTCAGCACATTTGTAACTGAAACGTAACAGTGTTCCACGCATTTCCTGTGACTTTCCAGTTCATAGTGCCACCAGTCAGCGCTATTCTACTCACCTATGCATTTCGTTTCATCGTTCGGATCATTTGTGTACCCAGCCTTACAGGTACACACCTGTTTGTTACCAGGGACCATAGTACATGCTGCCTCTGTCGCACATGTTCCTTGGCCGTTGTTACTGCAGACATTTTCAGCTAGGAAATGTGAAAAAAGCAGAACATTTGGCTATGGACCTTAATATGTCATAGAACAATACAAGCGGACACTTTTACAGGAGGACATTCTTTACTGATACACGGTGAGGCCGTCATAGAGGAAAACCCTTTGATACACATTTCGACTCCAGCATCCTTGCTGCATATTTTCCACACCGTAGTGATATAATAGGGAAGTTTCGAAATCAAACGATAAACGTAAACTTTACAACGACGTTATTTTTCGTACTACACATTAACCAGATTTAATATTGCATTTTCCGTACAAAAATAACATTGTCGTTAAAGTTTACGTTTATCGTTTCGTTTCGAAACCTTCCTAATATTTGTGAGGTCTTGACCTGTTGTATTGCGTGTGCCTGAGAAACAAGTATTGGCACGGGAGTAAGAAACAAAAGTGGGAAATAAGATGTGGGCAATTGGCGAAATTTTCAGTTTCTCAAATTGGGGTAAATTTTTTCCCCATTTTGGAAATATCGCCCGAAAAATCAGACAAAATGTCATGTCATTTTAAGAAAATTTCTCAAAATGGGAAATTTTTTATCCCAATTTGAGAAATTGGAAGATTCGCCCAGAGCCCAAAATTTCCCACTTCTTATATTTTCAACTTTTATTTCTCACTCCCTTTGCAGTGTTACCATCGTGGCCATTGAAGTTCTAATGTCATGTATAATTATAGCCTACCTATGCATTTCTTGTTGTCCTTCGGATCTGTTGTAAATCCAGATTTACACTTGCACTCGAAGCTTCCATCGGTGTTCTGGCAATCCTGATTCGCCTCACAGGTATTTTGTGACGGATCCTTACATTCATCGACATCTGAAATAAAAAAAATAAATCAAAATCACCGTCTTTGAATCGCTGAATTTCTTCGGACAAAGCACCCATTGGCACACGGATTTGATCCGTTACGTTTTCAGTCTGTTTGCCCCTAGTTTTCCGGACAACGTTGAAGTCAATTCGATAGATTTTTTACCGACCCGACTCGGACAAATTCCGTGTGCCAGTGAACCCCGCTTCAGGCTTTCACGGCCGGAGAAAATCAACTCCTGCAATCTGGGTGACCGGATCAGCCACTCGGGCAGTTGTCCTTAACACCGGGTAATATTTTTGTTTGCCAACGCCTCCCAACACCAACACAGATTGGCGTGCCACTATTCTGTAGGCCTGTAAACCTTGTAAACTTTGGGTCTTGAACTCGCTATCACTGCGCAGAGTGACCGCACTCTCAGCTGCTTAACTTCTAGCACAGAGGTCAACGCGTTAACCACTAGGCCATAAAGGAATTCCTCTATAGCCAGCGGGTTCAGCTGTGCCATGTTGTAGCTGCAAGGGCTTCAATGCACACGGCTTGATTCTTACCGGCACATGTCTTCCCGTCGCCTGTGTAACCCTTATTACACTTGCAGGTGTAAGAACCAGCTGGTGTATTTGCACATGTCGCCTTCGCATGACACGGGGGTGTTGTCGCCTTGCACTCGTCGATATCTACAAAACAAGACAATCATGTTGAAATATTAGGGAGTAAGAAATCAAACGATCAACGTTAACTTTACGACAACGTTTAAGTGTGACACTTATCCTTTGTTCAACACAAAAGATAAGTATCATCACACTTTGACTTAAGTATGTTTACAAATTTGGACCCTGGCCAATTGGCTGGGCCTGATTATCCAGACTTGGGCCCGTATTCTACAGGGTGGGCCAGAGAAAGTGTCCCTCGAACAATAGCATTTCTATTGTTTCCCTATTGTTCGAGGGACACTTTCTGTGGCCCACCCTGTAGAAACCTCCTTAACTCTGAGGTCCACTTTAAACTGTATTCTGCACTGCAAACAATAGCTAAAGGTAAACCTTAGAGTTAAGGAAGCTTCTACAGGTGGGCCAAAGAAAGTGTCCCTCGAACAATAGAAATGCTATTGTTCGAGGGACACTTTCTCTGGCCCACCCTGTAGAATATGGCCCTTTGTCTTGGATCGGTGAATCCGGAGTCTATTAGGAAGATGACTAAAAACAAAACAAAACACACCTGTGCACGTCTTCCCATCGCCTGTGTACCCATTTTTACATTTACAATCATACGACCCTTCAGTGTTGGAACAAACTGCATTCGCATCACACACTGTCGAGGTGCATTCATTGATATCTGCAGCAAAAACGAGCGAAATATTGTCTTAGAATAATTGTCACTTGTATTTGAATTTTCTCCTCCATAAGACCACTGTTATGGCCTATACACACGATCTAATTTTTCATCCAATTTTTTGGAAATTGAGATTCCGGGCCTATTGGGGCTTCAATGTATAAACCCGCATGTAGGCTTTATTGGGCATATTCAGAAAATTGGATGAAAAATTGGATCGTGTGTATAGATAGGCCTTTAGGGCGGCCGTCCATTGGAGCGTTTCCGTGCACGGAAACACTCGAAAGCACTAGAAAGTTTTCGCAAAGACCCTTTTGTTCGGTGATCTCTTCTCGGTGTCAAACAATGGGATTGGCGTTCGCGTTGGCGCTTCAGGGGTAGCGAGCATAAAGGGGTCGTAACCCTACGTCAGGCCTAAGCCAGGCGTAGTGGTGGTCGCGGCCATAGCACTACGCCTGGTTTAGGCCCGACGTAGGGTTACGACCCCTTTATGCTCGCTACCCCGGGGGCTTTGCGAAAACTATATTGTTTGTTTCCGCGGCGTTGCCTTTGGTGAGGTGTCCGATATCTCAACAAGGTTCGCGAGAGGAAGCGTCGCGCCCCCAAGAATAATCGATGACGATCAATCATCGCGGGTCGACTGAACCTGGGCTGTTGGTAACCGCGCTGGTGTTATCGCCGCGTTCTCGGTTTGACCAGAAATGGCTGAACAGGACCTAATCGTGCTTCTGTTTTGAACCAACCGGCTGTGTCTTCACTCACCAACACATGGCGTTCCCGTATACCCAGCTTTACAGGTACATTTGAAGGACCCTTCTGTATTTTCACACTTGGATGTTTTCTCCGGGCAGTCATGCTTCAGTGCACCAGTTGCTGTACATTCATTTACATCTATAACGAGAAACAGATCACAATATTAGGCCTAATGATTCTGAATGGCAGTCTCTTTTGCACCGACATGACTGAAAATCTCCAAATTTATTACAGTGTTCGATTACTTCCACCCATCTTCGATAATCGAAGGCCGATCTGCTCACCACTGCGTTACATCGCACATCACCCTTCGAGAAATTGACCGGTCCGCGGCGAATCTGCTGACTCTCGAAGAGGAGGCCAATCAGAACCGGTGTCATAGAATGTAATGCCCCCGATATCAGATGCCCGCTTCTTTTGTTCAGGGGACATCTGGTAACAGGTTTTAGGGGTCAGGGGTAGGAGGCCAGTAAGGATTGTGGGATAAGGGCCGAGGGGAGGATTCAGAGTGGATGACATTCACTGACGTACCCTGACAGCCTTTCTTGCCGTCTCCCTTATACCCCGTCTTGCAGACGCACGCGTAATCTCCATCTGTATTCGTGCACAGAGAATTCGCTAGGCAGTTAGCCGCTCCTGTGGTACATTCGTCAATATCTGGATGGAGAAACAAAAAAGTTGAGAGGAATTTGGGGGAAAAGGAGGTAAAGCAAATTTGAATCAAAATAAACAAAGGGAAAATGAACGGATATAACAAGCAGAATTTTGTTCCCGTTTTATCACAGCTTATCTTGAAGACATGTTTAAGAAGTTAAAGCCACTCTGTATTGACTTCAGAAAGTCCTTACGTCTTCTGACGTTAGTGTACTGTAGCTCTATCTGAATACATACTGCCTGTTTTTTCAATGTGTGCTGAAAACTATAGTCCTTGATTCTTTGAAGTAGATTGTACCAAAAATTCATTTGCTCGCTTATGAATTTTTGATTGTTCATATAACAGGCAGTGTTTTGGGGACCTACACGAGGCTATGAGACCTCTACCAACACTCTCCTAACACTTTGAAAACACTGTGAAATTCAATACAGTGGGGCTTTAACTATGGAACATTAGTAGTGTGACACGTCATAACAAAATCGCTCAAAACAATGATTTGATTTGATTTGATTTGATTTATGGTATTATTTGACCATATATGTACGCATTGGATGGTGAGTTCATACACTCAGACACCTGCCTTTACAGTCCTTGCCAGTGTAACCAGCCTTGCATGTACATTTGAAGGAGCCTTCCGTGTCTGTGCAAACGGCGTTGGCACTGCACGAATCTTTCTTCTCACATTCGTTGATATCTATAGAAATGATAAGACGTATAACCGTTTGATTTGACCTGACTCCGAAAATGGTCCTTGAGAAGTTCATCGCGGTGTTATAGCGTGGCTAACCCTTCATAAGGTAAGGTACCAGGCGTCAACTCATTCTTTTATGTGTGGCAAGTCTCAATGCCTAATTTGTAATCTAGATCATTCAAATAGGTAGATTTGAGCAGTCTTGTCGAGCACGCATTGACACAAGATCATGATCAACTTCGCCACCATGAATTAGCACTGTGGTATACGCTGTACATTGATCGCGTCTGTAAACCTGTACACGAGGTTGCCTAAAGGTCAAAAGTTACGTCGGACGCCACAAGATAGAAAATCTATACAAACGGAGGTGCTTTAACTATTATTTGGTGGGCAGAATACAAAAGCTTAAAGTAGACCTTAAGACTTCTAGAATATGGGCCTATGTGTCTGTCTACGAAATTGTGGCTTACTTTTACAGGTCTTGCCATCTCCAGAGTACCCGTCCTTGCATTTACAGGTGAAACCACCTTTCGTGTTAGTACACGTCGCAAGAGTCGCATGGCAGTCATGTTTATTTTCCTTGCATTCGTCGAGATCTGAAATAAAGTCATCGAGAAATCATTGAGACATGTTTGTAAAATACCGTCGAAAGGTCAAACTGACATAGCATAAAAGCACTGCTAAGCTGCTTTTCCACGAGGCGTTTGCGGGCGCGGGTGGAAAAAATCGAACCAACGTATTTCCAGGCCTTTCCATTGCATATTTTGGGACACACCCTCTTTCTTATAATTTGGGCTATATTCACCGGTGCCACCTCTATTTTGTGTCTCAAAGTACCCTTCGGAGACTACAAAACGCGCACTTTAAGAGTCTGGATTAGTCTGACCTTCTTCTTAATCCAGTTTCTTGTGTGATTCAAGTAATTGTTGAATTAATAATAAAGAATGCGAATTATTGTGAATTATCAAAATAAAATATTTATTTTGTCTTTTTGCAAACAACGTAAGACAATAACCAGGACTGGTCATGCTGGTGGCAGACTGGTGGACAAGTGAGTGATACTCGCTGCGTCAGCAGACCCAAATTGCCCAATAATGCCAGTGCCAGTGTGCCAATGCCAATGCCATGTTTTGAACCAACCCGTCCCGAAACTATCTGTCATCAGTAGTGAAATTGTGCTTTTTTTATTCTGACGCACCAGATATGGAAAAAAATAAATTTATAAGAAATATAATCAAGCTCAAAACAAATCTATTTTAGAGTAACGAATTATTTCATTAATCTTGTAAGGAGATAAACATACAATAGTATTCGTAACTGTCCTTATATAAAACCAAAGAACGTAATGAAAGCAAACATGCTAAACTCATGAAAAGCACACTCCAGGCAGAACTGGTCTGCCCAGTAAGATGCTCAGATGATCAAATTTGAGAAACCATGTGTCGGACCGATCCATTGCGACTTTGGCACTACCACATGGCAGGCTTGCTGCTACAGTTTTATTTCATTTTGAATTACATTTTGGGCGCATGTCCCCAAATTAATATGGGCGCGTACGACGTTTACCGTCGTATGATCCATGCAATGGAAAGGCCTGATTTCCCATTTAATAGCTGTTTCACCCGCACCCGCTCCGGCCACCGAAACCGCGTCCGCAAACGTCTCGTGGAAAAGCAGCCTTACCTGACATTTTTCTCGAACACGTTGGCTTTATGGCAGCATACATATATGAGGATGTGTGACAAGTAAAAAGACAATGGCTGATATTTATAAAGGCTAGCAAATGCTTTTACTTTAAATTTTATAGTACATTTACATTGGACACTGCTGTGCAATAAGAATTTGCTAACTTTTATGAATACTAGCCATTATTAGGGATTTTTGGCAAGGCTCCGTACCGTCCATCCGTATGACGTATGACTTTGAAACAAAATACATTAGCTCGATACGGCATACGTGACACGGATCGACGATACGGAGCCTTTCCACTAAAGTCTCTAATGATAAAGCATACCCACCTTCACATTTGAACTCATCTGTGGCCAGTTTATAACCATTGTTACAGAAGCAAGCTTCCTTTCCCTTATCATTCAAACAGTTTTCGCACTTATCCTTTAGATCAGTTTTACAGGCTGTGTCCACTGAAAAAAAGATGGCAGCAGTGTCAGTGCACGGTACTGTCAGCTCACAGAGGATTTCCTTTATATGGCCAAATGGTTTGCACACATGACTTACAGTCCAAACTCCCCGTCGTGGATGGGTTCGACAGGCAGTTGCATTTTGCCATAGCTGCTGCAAGATTTTGTAATGTGGGTTTCGTCTCGGCACTTGTTAACCCTTTCGGTCCTTATCAATAAGTAAAAAGGGTCCATTTCTTAACATGAATTTCTGATGTCCCTACAAAAACGCGCCTATCTCCCAAAATATGCAACCAAAACTGGTGACAAGACACTCATTCTGGAGGCAAGTAAATGGGCCACGACCTCATGGAGGTTGCTTCTTCCAAAATGTCTGTGAGAGAAAAAGGCCAGAGCCGAAGATGCAAGTTGTGAGGAAATACTCGCATTCGGCCTACGTTTCCGTCAGGTTGTGCTCCTACGCGTCTGAAAATTGGTCAAAATAAGCTACTTTTTCCTACCCTTTCTTTTGGCGCTAGTCGCGTCGTCGTAGCTGCTTCCGTTCCGGAGATATGGCCATTTTGTCACAAGTCAGATTTGCACTTTGGAGTCTGTCAATCTAGACCCCAGGACAAACGTTAAAACGCAATTTTAGCCAGGTTTCTTCGAACGGAGCAAAATCGCGTATTGAGGGGGGGGGGGTTGTCTCGCATTAAAAAATATGCAAAGCAGACATCGATCGGTCCACTGGTTACGATTCTAGGTCAATTTGAATGTGCGAGGGTGTGTGGTACAGGCCTATCTGGACTCCCGGTCTCGACTAAAGTCGAGACACGGCGCGAAGGGGTTAAACGTGGCAGTGACCATTGAACGTTACTTTGTGTCAGACTTCAAATGGAAAAATGCACACAGTCTCACTAGTATAGAGTGAGGCCCGTATGCACAGGTCGGACTTCAGCCCAAAGTACAGCTTAAAGCTGACGTGAACGAACAAAAAGCCCTCATGCGGCGAGCAAGAGAATTGCAAACGCCTCAAACGAAGACTCAGAACATGATAGGCCCCACGAGGTCAGGAGGGCGCCACCTTATTTGTCATCGAGCTTTCGAGGTGTCAACATCCTATGGTGAGCTCCTGCTGAACACTTTTTTTCAAAGAAAAAAGTTTGACGGCCCAGCTGGGAATCGAACCCGCGCCTTGTTATCTCTGTCCCGCTGTCTTCCCCATTCGGCCACCGAACTTGTTGGAAGACTTCACATGTTTTCTCTTATTCGTAGCATTATAACGTAAGTCGAAGGCCTACTACGTCTATGACAAACATAAATCATGTCCCTATCAGTTGGCTCGTTGACCGAGTGAATAGAGTGGTGGATTACAAATCAGAAGGTCGACGGTTCGAATCCCGTCTCAATGACTATGATTTTTTTTCTTTGAGTAGTGTAAGAGGTATCCGGAGATGTGGACAGCTCTGTTGCCTGAAGGCAAATAAGGTGGCGCCCTCCTGGCGTCGTGGGGTGTATCATGTTCTGAGCCTTCGTTTGAAGTGTTTGCAGGGCGTTTGTAATTCTCTTGCTCGTCGCATGGGGGCTTTTTGTTCGTTCACGTCAGCTTTAAGTTAGACTTTCTCTTTGCTTGAAGCATTGGGAAAAGTCATACGTGTACTTTAATGAAGGTGTGGGTGAAGTCCGACCCGTGCATTCGGCCCTGAGACTGCTGTTTCATTTTTTCAACAAATTCTGCTACTTTTACCGGCCATATTCCCCCGGTATGTCCCTTACCGTTACAGGTGACTTTGTCTGTCCCCAGTGAATAGCCTGGGTTGCAGCTGCACGTGTAGCCGCCGTCGGTGTCTGTGCATAATTGAGTACATTTACTGCTGCCCGACAGACATTCGTTAATGTCTGAAAATAAAACAGGATGCTAAACAATGGATGTGGATAAAACAATTGTGTCGTTACAAAAGGACCTATTTTCCTATGCAAAATGATAAATTAGGACCTACGTGTACAGTCTTGTTAAAAAATAAAAAGACAGTGATGTTTTCTATTCTGCCGAGATGCCAATGGTCATTTGTGGGCAAGATTGCCCTTTTTATACACAAAAATATGTTGCCTAAATGATGACATACCAAATTTAGGATTTGTGGCAAATTATCATGAAAATATTAGAATTTCAAAATACCAAGAAAAAACAGAATTTTTCGAATCACCAATTTTCATTTCAAAATTAGCGTGATATTATTCCCTGATGATTTCTAAGAAATTCTGTGAAAAAAGTTTCGAAAAATCTCTTGTCGTTTTCAAGATATATCAAAATATCATCAGAAAAATATGACATCTTTTTGGGGCATTTTGAGACTTTCGTTAAATTCCCCATCTATTGGTGTAAAAATGATGGAATAATCAGCATGAACTGTTATGTTATCATGATGAGTGACTGTTGACGAGGGAAAAATATGGAAACTATCGAATTTTGCAAAATATCAAATTCATAAAAACTGATGATATTTTGAGATATCTGGAAAATGAGAAACGATTTTTAAAAAGTTTCTCACAGGGATTCATAGGATCGACTGGGGCATAATATCACGCTGACTTTAAATTGAAAATTCCGAATTTTGAAAAATGAGGGTTTTTGAGATTGATATTTTCATGATATTTTCGTGATATTTTGTCACAAACCCCCAATTTCGTATGTGATCCTTTTAACAACATTATAGGGCATACCATAACACAAGTTGAGGTTGAAACCTTCGATACTAGCTGAGATATTAGCTGTCTTTTCACATTTTAACAAGACTGTACGTGCAAACCTAATGCCAACTAGTTGTTTTGTCTGCAAAGCCAGCGTCTGCGATAAGAATTACATTAGGGAGGTTTCGCAAGCCATACGACGACGTTTATCTATTGTTTGGGTATACATGTACCCACACAATAGATAAACGTCGTCGTAGGGCCTAAACGGGCGCTTGCGAAACCTCACTAATGCAGCCTAGACGCCGACTGAAGGCTCTTCTCCATGTGCGGAATTTCTTGTGCGATTTGGCTACGGGGTTGAAAGTTATGGCCGTTTGGTGTCACTGGTCAAGGCATAGGTCGTAAAGAAACTAACGATGGTGCATTTTGCCCATTAAAGCCAGACACTATAGACAGATGGGTTATAATCGACGAGCATAGTCTCGGTCACCCAGCCGCTGTTTCGAATCTGGGGAACCGTAGCAGTACTGTGTGGCTGGCTGCGCAAGACTACACACAGCATTGGGGATTCCCCAAGGGGATTCCCAAAACCTCGATGCAGGATAATGCTATAATATGTGGTTCTATGCACTACGCACGCCTGTAGATGAGGTTGCACTATATTTCGGCCGAACTGGGGAGTGAGTAGCGGTGCAGTGTGCGCTTTAAGAGCTTACACAAGTCTTGGACATGTTGGAGGAATAAAACCTGTCACGTCCAAGCACAAGTTCATTACTTCACTTGTGCCTCCACCTTGATTCAAGGGGACTTAGGGCCGTATGCACGGGTCACACTTTCATTAAAGTCGGACTTTTCTCAATGCTTCAAGCATAGAGAAAGTCTAACTTAGGCTATACTTTAGGCTAAAGTGCGCCCCGTGAATACGGCCCTTAGATTCTTGTCATACCTGAATGAAAGTAAACATTATGTGTTTGAAGAAAAATGCTTTGAAGATATTGATACTTACTCTTGCATGTCTTTCCATCCCCGGTGTATCCTGTCTTACATTTGCATGTGTAAGATCCCGGTGTGTTTGTGCAGTCTGCTTTTTCATGACATGTGTGCTGAAGCTCTTTGACAGTGGTGGTGCATTCATCGACGTCTTATAAGAAAAGAAACAAAAAATATTATATTGTACTGGTAAGTTGAAAATGCAATCGAATTGAACTTAGAATTCCTATTGAAATACTTTTGCGAGACGTCTTTTCATGAATTTAAGTGATGAGGAACCCGTTTCGCTTTTATCCCGGCAGGGCGGCGCTGTGAGCGGTCGTAATGAAGCAACGTCACGTAACGACGTCCTTCACGCAATGTGACAGCGACGAAACGTCAAAAATGTACAACCGCCTCCAACTGGCGGGAGATTGCAGGTCCCATATTGCACTGATGTACACGGTGGCGAACACATTAAAGATAAGGTATCACGACTTCGTTGTTTACATTCAATGTTTGTAAACATGGATGTTTACATTATGTTATTTTGGACTTTTGGGACATGCCAACCCACCAAATTGAATACTTTCGGTATCAAAAGAATTTCTAGAGGGGTATGCCACTAACAAATTACTCATAAGACAAAGAAAGCCGAGACATAAACAAACAAAATCGAAATAAACAATGATTTTCGTGTCCCGCGAAAATACCCGTGCCACATTATCTTTAAGAGCACCAGGCAGAAAGAATCAAAGAAAAAGTCTCGGCAAAAATAAGTAGAAAAAAATATCCCATTTGTATGACTGTTTACCTGCGACATTTAATTTCGTCTCGGCAGAGAATTTCGTCTCTTTTCCGTCCACACTGTAGATGGATTCACACTTATACTTTCTATCATAATGTTGCAGCGTCACCGTGATGGTCAACACACTGATGCGCTTCTTCGCAGCAAAGTCAGCCGCCTTTTCCGAGGGCACGATTCCTGTTGTGATTGCTTTCCACGCCCCTGATACGAATTCATACCATTTGATGTTTGTAGTCGGGTTGCTGCCGTCTGTTTCACAGGTAAGCTTGACCTTGACGTTGACCTTGACTTCGACTGTTGGGGTACCGGTGAAAAACACCTTCGTGTTCGGGACTGAAATAGTGCACATGTCCGACAATTTAAAGGAGCACGGTATTGGATCTCAAATGCGTTATTTGACTGCCGACGTAGAGGGAGCCACCTAGCGGCAGTAATACGAACTACATAAATGCATTACAAAATGTACGTAGTAAATCGGGTCTATTCGCCAACAACGTGGTTAGTCCCTGGGTTGGAGATTGGCGCGGTAGCGCCGATTGTCGAGAAAAGGTGGCAATACCGTGCTCCTTTAAAAGCATCATTATTGAGGATAAAATACATGTACCAAGTAAAGCAATGTGTATGCATGAAAAACGGATGTAATGGTTGATTTCGAAAAGTGATAATGTCACCATAAAGACATCAAACCCAAGGTTTCACTTATGGTTTGCGACATTCTGAGAAAAACGTGATACCCAAAGAAGTTTTCAATGAAACTTCTTCCAATTGTTTTATACGATAGCTATGGGTCTTCTCCATGATGTGTGAAAATTCAATACGATTCCATTCAGTAGTTCTTGTGATATGGAATATTTAGCAGACAGTACCCGCGCGCACAATGTGTCTCTCGGGTGATCTCTTATACATTTAGATAGGCTGCTGTACATATGCACAGGGATGTGACCAACAGGTTTATCCAGCCCTGGCACCTTCATGAATTGGTCATTCTTCACAAATTTGGGCTCAGGGCTAGTGGATTGTTGGACGCTAAGGCCCCTACCCAAATTTGATTAGAAATATTATTTTAACATGGAAATTAGGGTGATAAGAGCCATCTGGTGAGAAAAACTGGAACTCATCGGACAAGCAACAGCGTAGTGGTTCCCTAAAGCGGGTGATCCACTGTTGCGATTTTGGGTTGAGACGGGGTTGCGTTCCCTTGCGGTTACCTTATATGGCAATCGGAAGTCCTTATATGGTGATCGTAAGGGACCGCAACCCCGTCTCAAGCCGAAATCGCAACAGTGGATCACCCGCTTAAAGCGGGTGATCCACTGTCGCGATTTTGGCTTGAGACGGGGTTGCGGTCCCTTGCGATCCCCTTATATGGCAATCGGAAGTCCTTATAAGGTAACCGCAAGGGAACGCAACCCCGTCTCAAGCCAAAATCGCGACAGTGGATCACCCGCTTTAGGGGTTTGATGTCTTTATGGTATTACTAAAAAATGAGTATTTATTTACTCTTTTTGTATGGTTTATTCCTTTACATAGAAGTATTCGGTATACGAAAACGCCGGTTAACAAAGGCTACAAATGGATTCACAGCCGTGAAGCCATTGTTACATGTAACTGGCGTTTTCGTATGCCGTATACTTCTATGTAAAGGTAGCCTATGGAGAGAGTTCTTTCCGTGTGTAAATCGGGTGATATTCGAGAGTTTAACGCCCAACTGTATTGAAGTCAGCTTAAAACACTGAAACACGAAACATGCAGTAACGTTGTCCAGCATTCAAAAGTATGTGCTATACTTACACGTCACAGTGTATGTGATTTTATTCGAAGTGACGTCTAGTTTCGGATACTGGGGGTTCTTTGCCTCGCAATAAAAGTCTGCCTGATTGTCCTCTTTCTTCATCTCACGGTCCTTCCCATTCGATATCAACGTAGGCGTAACCAAGTTAATTCTTTTGACATACACTTTCAACATGTCATCGGTGACAACCGGATTGCCTCCGGTCGCCGTACACGTGAATTTATCCGTCCCGCCAACCTTAATGGTAGTTTTGCTTGATGTTAGAATCACCTTCGCCTTGTCTAAAGAGAGAAAAGAAGAGAGGTTGGTAATGCTGAAAGGGTAAATATCGTCCTGGGTAAATACAAAGATTACCCAGGATCTCAATCTTCACGGGTGTTGTTTCGGTAGCCGAACATCACCCAGCATCGTAGTATGACACCTGGATTCAAGGTTGTCTCACCCGTGGTCACGTGGCCGCCTGAAAAATGTCATGAACAGCTACACTCAACAAGTACCGCGGCGAGAGACCGCGTGTTTCCACGGGATTTGTAAATAGGACTCGTTCCTTGGCACTGATTGTGGATGCTGGGTGATGTTCGGCTACCGAAACTACACCCAGGGTATTGTTTTAGTGAAGATTGAGATCCTGGGTAATCTTTGTATACCCAGGACGACAATTACCTTTTCAGCGTTGGTAAAACCTAGCGTCCACTAGGGCGCGGACAAGACGCGGAACGCAAATTTAGTAAATCCGCATTCATTCAGCAACCTCTCCGCATATTCTTGAAAGATTCCGTTCACTGTCTTTATCATTCCTAAGCAGTTCCCGGCATTTCCGCACGTTCGGGAGAGGGCGAAATTTCCGCATCCAAATTTTGATCGAGACCAAAATTTCGACGCGGAAATGAACTTCCCGACACCTTCGTCAACTTGTCTGCATTGTCGTGCGGACATCGTCAGGACATCCCGCCTTTCTGTAACACTTCCGCAAACGCTCCTGAAAGTCTCCGCGGTGCGGGCAGCTTCGCGAAGGCAAGCAGAAGCCACGCGGACTGTTTCAGGAAAGCGCGGAGCCGATGCAGATCAAAATAAACGAGTGCGCGAAGCCGTCAAGACATTTGCGGTCAAGACACGGAAAAGTCCACATGTTGCGGCGTGGAGGAATTTAAGGCCGGCTTTCCATTGCCGCGTTTCCTAACTCCATGACGGCTAGCACACATATGAGAAAAACCCAAAGTCGACGCCGAATTTATAACCTTGCATATTTCCTCATATTGTCCGCATATCTAAATATGGTTGTCGGAAAGTCATCCTGATTGTCCTAGTCCGTGATTTTACCGCTCCTGGTGTGATCCTAGATGTGTCCGCACTGTCCTGCTACGATCGGCGGCATTTCGCCCCCTTCACAGGACATTCCCAGGTATGTCTGCAGTCAGTACGCAGAGATTCGTAGTAATGTCCCAGGAAACAATGATTTTTCGTGTCTGACGCGGAAAGGATACCGAAATGGCATAATTTGCTTCCGCAACCCTTCCTAATCTTGTCGGCGCTCTAGTGGACGCCACCCATAATGGGTGGCGTCCACTAGAGCGCCGACAAGATTAGGAAGGGTTGCGGAAGCAAATTATACCATTTCGGCGTCCTTTCCGCGTCAATCGCGAAAAAAAGTGTGCGAATCATCGTTTCCTGGGACATTACTACGAATCTCTGCAGACATACCTGGGAGTGCCCCAGGAAGCAATCGTGAAGGGTGCGAAATGCTGCTGATCGTAGCAGGACAGCGCGGACACATCTAGGATCACACCAGGAGTAGTAAAATCATGGACTAGGACAATCGGGTAGATATGCGGACAATATGAGGAAATAATTCAAGGTTATAAATTATGCGCCGAATTTGGATTTTTCTCATATGTCTGCTAGCCGTCATGGAGTTAATAAAAACGGCCACACTGAAAAACGTTACACCGGCCATAAACTCCTCCACGCCGCAACCTGTTGACCTTTCCGTGTCTTGTCCGCAAATGTCTTGACGGCTTCGCGCACTCGCTTATTTTGATCTACATCGGCTCCGCGCTTTCCTGAAACAGTCCGCGTGGCTTCTAGTATTAGAGAAATGAGTGGATCCAGATATAGGAAGATTCGTACCATTTCCATAGGCCTATTATTCACTTGAAATTTAGACATTGGAACAACAATTCACTCGTGCGGAATAAGATGTGCTTGGTACTTTTTGTTCCAATTCGCTTCACTTTTTCCTATTATTCCCAGGTACTAGTTTCATAGATTTACGTAATATAAATAACCTTCACAGCTGTTACCTTTGAAACAAAAAATGTGTAATGTTCCAAATTTTTATCAACAGTGTTCACAAAATTTAACACGGCGTGATAAATTTGAAGGTCAGGTCAAGGTCAAATTCAAAAATTTGCATAAAGGGGTTTTAAGGGGTGCTGAATCACATAAGCCTAACAGATTTTTTGTCCGAAGCTTGCAAGTACCATTTTTTGGCAGTTTTTGTTTGACCCTCAAATTCAAATTCCCCTCCATTTTTTACCTCATTACTACAGCGCCATCTTTTGGTGAATACTGGAACTAAATTTATCTAAGTAAATGAATACTTTGCTTAGAGAAATTTTCCTGTTTGAGCCACATAACGCAATTATCTCCGGGGTAACCAACTGTGGGAAAACACATTTCATCCTTGACCTCCTAGAGTCCATCTATCAAGGTCATTTCGAGAATATAATCCTCTTTTGCCCAACCTTTGACTTTAATCAGACATATAACCGGCAATGGCTCTTCAAAGACAGAAATTTTATTATCTTCGATCCAGCATTGGTAAAAACTAATCTCAACGCAGTTTTATGGTGTTGTATGGAGATTTTTAAAGGTACAAACACTCTCTTTATAATTGATGATTGCGCGAACCTCCAAGATAGTAAACGGAAAGCGACAGAGTTATGTAATCTCACGTTCAGTGGTAGACATTTCGGTATAAGCTGCTGGGTATTGATTCAGAAGTATAATTCAATTGTTAAGGACTTTAGAGAGAATATCAGCTTACTGGTGCTTTTCTTTAACAAAGACGAGAATGCGATGAAGCAAGCATTAGAAGAAAATGCTATTATACCTAAAGAGGTAAGAAATGAGGTGATTAAGGAATTAAAGGATAACAGAAGTGCAAAGCTGGTTCTAAGACTACAATTTCC
>NMRB01000364.1:269403-295852 GCA_002633025.1 Notospermus geniculatus | reverse complement strand
AAGAAGTTAAAAGGAATAAGTAAGCATGTAGTGAAAAAACACATAACATTTGATGATTATTTTAGTTCACTATTTGACAGGAAAAAGTTTAGTCATGATATGAGGACTTTGAGATCAGAAAAGCATAATATGTACGTAGAAGAGATAAATAAAAGAAGTTTAAATCCATTCGATGATAAAAGATATATTTTAGATGATGGCAAAACTACAGTACCATTTGGGTTTAACTTCATTTAAGAAATTTCTTGTTATATAAATGGGGCCCAAAATAAGAAATGTAATTGCAACAATCTACCAAATCATCTCAGCTATTCGTTCACTGTTAAATAATATAAATGATAACTTTGAAATTCATGTAGATATACCAACCAATAATAATCATGAAGATATAGTAGCCAATAATAATAATGAAGATAATAATAATGTAGATAATAATAACAATGAAGATAATATAGTAGTCAATAACAATGAAGATAATATAGTAGCCAAAAACAATGAAGATAATATAGTAGCCAATAATAATGAAGATCTAACAAATGAGGAACTTAGTTTACTATTACGTAATTTAGTTACCCCAACACAAAATATACAAGCAGATTTAACCCAAGAAAATGAAATAGTTAATTCTATTGAAGACTTTCTTTATGATATCAGGAATTTATTTGTAGAAGGTGATACAGAAGATCTCTGTATTGTATGTTATAGTAATTTACCTAATATAACATTTTATCCTTGTAACCATGATAACTGTTGTAGTGCCTGTTATCCAAAGTTATATAATAAATGCCCTTGTTGTAGAGCAAATATTATTTCTACAGAACCAGATATTAACTGGCAGAAAACAACTGGCACACTTGAAGTAGTTTATGATGAGGATTTCGCCATAGATTTCAACGGAATTCAAGTAGATAATTTAGAAGACCCAGACTTGGAAGCAGAATTAAGGTGGTTAAGAAGAACTAGGCATAACAATGAAAATGAATTAGAAGACCCAGACTTGGAAGAAGAATTAAGGCAGTTAAGAAGAATTAGGCAAAACATTACAGATGAATTTGAAGAAGATGAATTTGAAGAAGATGAGTTTGTAGAAGATGAATTTGAAGAAGATGAATTTGAAGAAGATGAATTTGAAGAAGATGAATTTGAAGAAGATGAATTGGCTTGAATTATTATTATAAAATTTTTTACTATATAAATGGGAACCGTAACGATAGAAGGAAACATTGCATCCGGGAAAAGTACACTATTGCAAGGCATGAGCAAAGCTCAAGTAGAAGCATTGAATTGTTACAGTGATATCACTGTAATACCAGAACCAATAGAAAGATGGAAAAATTGGGGCGGTGTTAATATGTTAGAATTAGTTTATAAAGAACCAAAGAAATACATGAAAGACTTTCAATTAATGGCACAACAAACAGTAACAGATAACCACAACTTAAAAACTAATAACTTAAAGATTATGGAAAGAAGTATTTACTCTTCACAATACATATTTACAGAAATGCAACATAATGATGGTATGTTAAGTGTTAATGATTATAATTATATTACTGGGAAGTTTATACAAAAACGAACTAAATATCCCTAAACCAAATTGTATAGTTTATTTAAGAACTAAACCAGAAGAGTGTTATAAGAGGATGTTACAAAGAGCAAGATCTGAGGAAATAAATGTTACTCTGGAATATCTAATTAAATTACATAATTATCATGAAGACTTATTTATTAATAATCAAAGTAAATTACCTTGCATTGTTATTACTTTAAATGGCGATGAAGATAAGGAACAAGTTAAAGAGAAGTTTATAAACTTCATAGGATCATCTAAAAAGTGCTCTAAATGTAAGATAAATAAATTTCAAAGTAATTTCTATAAAAACTCTGGATCAAATGATGGTTTACAAAGTTATTGTAAAGAATGCTATAAAAATTATATGCGACCTTACATGAATAAAAAATACAAAGACCCGGACTTTTATCAGTTACAATTATTGAGGAATAGTTTATCAAGATGTAAGAGTTTAGGTCCTCTTAAACAGTACTTAGGTTGCCCAAATAAATTCTTTATTGAATGGTTACAATTTCAGAGAGATATAACACCTAATGATGAAGAATTAGATCATGTATTACCAATAGCACATTTTAAAGATAAACCACATATTTGTTGGAATTGGATTAATATCAGGCCAATAAGTAAGAAAGAGAATAGGGAAAAAAGTGATAAAATTGACCTTAATTTATTTGATACTCAGTTAGTTAAAGCTTATGAATTTATACTCACTAGACTAAGCCAGCATACTTTTAAATCCCAAGAAGAGAAGATCAAAATAATTACTAACGTTAACTTTATTTACAAAACATACCAAACAATTAAACCAGTTCCAGTTAAACCACCAATAATCCATATATATTCATAATTGTTCATCTCTTTACCTGGAGTATAATAATCACTTAATTGAGGTTTTCGTCTTACCAGTATTTTATTAGTTGGATGAAGCTCATTATACAATGTTAACGCAGAATCTGCTTCTCTAAAGTCATAAACTGATTGTTGCTCTTTTTTCANCGACTTATCACGTATCATTTACGTGTACGGGTCGAAATGTACACAAAATTTGTCCTCGTTGTACAGAATTCTATCCGTATATAGTCCATTCCAGATACCTAAGGCAAATCGCACTTGGCTGACCTTGTCAGTTGTGGTTAGTCTATTACTAACAGCTTGACCACAAACACAGCCAATAGGCAAGGTGACATCATGCATTATACTCTATACCATTTGACTCGCCTGTTAAAGTACATGTATTGTGCAATAGCTCGTCAAAATAGTGAACAGGGTCGTGTAACATTGCAGAGTTCAACCTAGTACCATTTGCCTTAGGTATCTGGAACGGACTATACGTATATGGAGCCGTGATAAGTCGCTGATCTCAACCTCCCTATTTCTTCCCGACCTCTAACATGGCTGTCTATTTCAAAAACTCGATTGGAGAAAGCAGGGGAAAGTGCTTGTGCTTAACCCGACAATGAAAAAATAAAAATCAATTGGTTGGAAGAAAATGTTGCTATTTGATTTGGTGATAAAAAAATACTCGTCGACCTTGAGTTTCAAGTGACATGCATTGACAGCTGCTTCACAAACATATCCATTTTTTGCGAGTGGCACGAGGTTTATCAACGATAGCTCCGCAACGGCTGGGTCAAATTTGACATACCATACATCAATCGATTTGTCTTTTTTGCCGCTATAGCCATCATCACTGTCATTTTCCCTATAAACCTGACAGAAAAAAGTTCTTTCACCAATCACAGTTTGTGTTTACGGCCGAAATGGCGGCCATTTTGAAATGGCGCAATGCATCGTGCACGTGTAAAGTGCACTCAACACCATGGCAAAATGAAATGGGTTTTGAGAAAGGGACCCGTTATGTCGGCCTTACGCGAAAAATGAAAATAGCAGAAAGATACCGACAAGAAGGACAAATCGATTGATGTATGGTATGTCAAATTTGACCCAGCCGTCGCGGAGCTATCGTTCATGAACCTCGTGCCACTCGGAAGTGGAATGGAGAGTAGTATCATTTGTCTTCACGTTAGAAGAACGATCAAGTGCCAATAGTCCGCCGGACCATCACATCTGGGAAAGGAAGTCTGATGGACAAACGTCCGTGGGCAAAATGGCCCGGGGACCATATCTCCCGAGGATAGGGTCATTGGATTATAGTACGTGGGGTCATCTTTTTATAGTAGGGGGTGGGGTCATCGTTTTATAGTAGGGTCATTGGATTATAGTACGTGGGGTCATCGTTTTATAGTAGGGTCATCGGATTATAGTACGTGGGGTCATCGTTTTATAGTATGGTCATCGGATTATAGTACGTGGGGTCATCGTTCTGTAGTAGGGTCATCGGATTATAGTAAGTGGGGTCATCGTTTTATAGTAGGTTCATCGGATTATAGTAAGTGGGGGTCATCGTTTTATAGTACGGTCATCGGATTATAGTACGTGGGGTCATCGTTCTGTAGTAGGGTCATCGGATTATAGTAAGTGGGGGTCATCGTTTTATAGTAGGTTCATCGGATTATAGAAGTCATCGATCTTCGATCTTCGGATTATAGACACCCTCTCATTTGGGTTTAGACGAGAATTTTATTTTAATCTGGTCGTACGTATGTTGTTGAATGTGGTGCAATGCGGTCGAATGTGGAATCGGGACCAACAAAATCGGTGGTTCATTTTAAATCCACATTGAACTGCATAGGGCAGCATACACGCAAGAGTTTTCAACCAAAATCGGATTTGATCGGATCGCATGTGGATTTTTGCCTGTTGTCTAAACGGCCCTTATTTCTATTGGGAATATAGTCCACTTTCAACTCTAAGGCTTCCCTTACATAGAAGTATATGGTATACGAAAACGCCATTTAACAAAGGCTTCAAGTGGATTCACGACCGTGAAGCCATTAGCCGTGTTTACACCTGAGGAAATTGCCGGACCTGACCCGGCTCTGACCCGCCTTTTTTGCGTTTACACCTATGAAAATCGGATCCGGATTAAAAATTGCCGGACTAATTTAGCCCGCTTTCGCTCGGCGGGTCTGATCCGGATTATACTTTAGCCCGGCAATTTCATAGGTGTGGACAGAAAAATGCCGGGCTAAAACGTTTACTGAGCCCACCGACAGGTGTCGGTCTGCTAAAATTGAATGGGTGGTGTGTCTATAAATAGCATGGCCAGCGTTCAATACCGTAAGACGAATAATAGGTGTGGACAGAAAATTCAATGGATCCGGGTTAAATTCGAACCCGGGCCTGGAAAAATTGCATAGGTGTAAACACGGCTACAGTTAACCGCGGTATTTGAGGTCGATCAGTGATGTCATCCGCGACATCACTGATCTCCCAGTGAAGCATTTGTCGCAAACGAGTAATGCCCGCTGTACACGATCCCTCAAAGTTGGATGAAAAAAATTTGACCAAAAAGATTGATCGTGTATGGCGGGAAATTGGATGAAATATTTTTCATCAATCAAAGATTGATGGAATAGAGCCGGTCCTATTTTTGAATGACGAATTGATAAAATTTGACCGTGTACGGCGGGCATGGATATTTATTGGACGATTAACCCTCCTGAATTAGAGTTTTCCAATTACGAATGCTGTTTTATGAATGGAGGTTATGTAATTGGACGGGTTTTGTAATGCCATTTTCTAAAAGATTGGATGAAAATGATTGACCGTGTATGGCGGGGCCCTCTGCATAAAAATTTGACCAAAATGATTGATGAAAAAGTTTGATGAAAATGATTGATCGTGTACAGCGGCCATAACAAAAACTAAAAAAAACTTAAAATACGTTCAGTCGCTCCTGTAGTCGCAAGGCTAGTCGCCTAGAAAATCGCTCAAAAAATCCCTCGTGTGCGCCATGCTTTATGAAGACAGAAATAGTCGCTCGGCCAGGACATTAGGGAGGTTTAGAAGTCAAACGATCAAGTGAATGTAAATTTTACGACAATGTTATTTTTCATACTACATGTATATGTACACCCTTAGTCAAAAGTAAATAGACAGCTACTAAATTCAATATTTCCTAATATAGCAGCGAGGCACAATTTTTCTTTTTATTTCCATTGATAACAATTGCTTTGGCACCTTCTTACACTAAAATTATCTTGCTGTCCTTTGAACTGATTTTTTGGTGAAAGTTTGAATTTTCATCAAAAAAAGTGATTTTTCATTCGGGATTTGTTGGTGATCGCACCTATGCCATCTTGAAGCACATTTGTTTCTAAGTAGAATCTAGCTTTCGGATCCCATGGATCTGTAGGGGGAACAAAGTTACAGAGGGACTTTTGCAGTGATTTTGTTCGGTTAGCCAAGTTCGATCTTCCACGTGCTCTTCCGTATTTCATACCGACCAAGTGTTGAATATTCAGCAGTTCTCCGTCACAAAGCACACGCTCGGGGCAAACCACATTGATTGCGTTGCATCATTATTATTGATTGTATTGTGCACTATAGTTTAGTTTTGAACGGGCAAACATGCTTTGTGGTTAGGTGTCTGCGGTAATCGCCTATAGCTCGAAACGTCATCCCGGGCCCACTTATGCCTTATTGTTATTCACATTTTGTCTTATTGAAATTCCAAAGGCTCGGTGAAATAGGCCCTGTATGAATAGCGATTATTATTCGTGACCCTGAACTTGCCGCGTCACAACTGGTTGGTTATGAATGTGGTGTCAGACTGGCAACTGGAAAACCCTAAAATTGCCTGTAAGAAACCATCAATAACTCGGTTGCAGAAGCTTCAATTCTTTATTTCAAAATATCATTGTGTCTGGAAACAGTAGAGCTGTAAAATGCTCAGGTTCTCGATTTTGCGAAGGCGATAATAAAAAACCTCATTTTTTGACAAAATTTCAATCTTTCACCAAAAAGTCACTAAACTGTATACCTGGGTCATTTCGTTGGAAAGAGGTGCTGAAGCAGTTGTTATGAGCGAGTATAAAAAGAAAAAATGCGTTTCATTAATATTAAAAGAAATATTGAATTTAGTAGCTGTCTATTTACTTTTGACTAAGGGTGTACACATTCAACAAATTTTACTGCATCTTCGATACAAAAATAACGTTAACGTTTATCGTTTGATTTCTAAGCCTTCCTAATATCACAGATGGCCGCTGGTGGAGATATACAGACTGTCACTGAGATTGCTGGTTCGTCTATAGGCCTACTTTCACGAATATGTCAACGTATCGCAACTCCGTTTTTCCATCATTTCTTTTCCGTTTAACTTCTCTATACAACGTTCCATCGGAGCCCATCTTGAAACTAAACCTTTCAGCTTTTGGGACGAGATACCCTCTGGGCATTATGATATAAACCCCTTTAGTTTTAAGGTCCTTTATGATTCCATTGCGGGGCTTGCATACACCTACCAAACCAGGAATTATGAACCGTGGGTAAAATACAAGAATAATCACGTTGTTTTGATAGTCCATGCCTGTCGTGAAAGTTACAGATCGTGGAACCAATGGAATTTGAAATGTTCCAACACTGTAGGCTGAATCATGCCTGCGGTAGTGATTTATCAGTACCACTCGCCCCCTACGTGGGATTATATACTGAATGTAATCTCCATTTAAACCAAAGTGTCCTCGCTGCGGCTTATCGTTAAGATGAACGGAGACACAGTTTGTAAACGTCAGATTATCGGCATCGCCGTGAATCTGAACCTTACATATCTGTGAGCCAAGACGGCAACCAATGATGCAGTATTCCTCACGGAAATTCACAAAAAGGTCCCCTTGGTCAACACAGGGCCCGGGGAGAGCAATATGGTTAGAAACCACCCCTGTCTTGATGTTGAATAACTGAACACAATGTGGTTGTCCGTTTTCTTTACATGTCATTCTTATGTATAATTTAAGGAAGAGTCCTTCCTCAATAATGACGCCATCAACAAAGAATCTTGTTTTATACAATACACGATAGGAGTTAGTTCTGGGACTAAGCTTGTAAGTCAATGACGTTGAATACGGGCTATCAAATTGTTGAAGTCGGCACACTACATAACCCGTATCTTTATCGAGAAAACATGTCTCGGCTTTTGACAAATAAACCGGTGGGAGAAAATGACTTCGACATACTTTAACGTAGTGAATAAATCGTCCCATATCCTGTATTGGTATACGGGAATGAATGTAAGAACCCTGACCCCCCAAGCCCCTAGTCTCGTACCACCAGACTCTTGCAACTTCCAATTTTAGAGTCTGGTCCATATGGTTACTTTGACTTGTAAAATCATCATGGCGGACAGTCTACCGCCGATGACGTAGAACACAATGCACAATCAATGCAAAAAGCATGCAGCATGCGAGTAAAACTACAGTATTTTGTATCCCTTGCTGTTAGGCCTACCGCACCTTTTATTTTATTTTATTTTATTTATTTCCTCCTAATTAGGAGAATAAAACGTAACTTACACATACAAGGATAATGCTGATAAAAATCAAAAGACACGCGTTAAGAGTTTGACCATAGTGTGCTCAACCGAGCCAGACCTGCCATACCCGCCGCTGAGAAGGAGACTACGTAATGTATCTACAATCCCATCCTCCGCGGCGGGGACAACAGGCCGGCACGGTGAGCGACCCCGAGGAGTGAGAAAGCCAAAGTAGTTGGCGACAAGCAGAGATCAACCAGTGTCTATAGGAGGGTGCCACTAAGGCACCCACCCCCAGAGACCCACTTGGCCAGGAAGACACAGTTAAGAGCCCTAGCGGGAGAGTCGTGATGGAAAATGCGTTTAAAAAGAGAGCATTTCAGCTCATTAATGCTACCCCCATAATGCTGTCAATCCCAAGAGACTCAAGGGCTCCGCAGACTGGCGATTTTTCGAGCGATTTTCTAGGCGACCGCCCTTGCGACCACAGAGGCGACTGAACATATTTTTAGTTTTTGTTGACTCGTTTGCGACAAATGCTTATTTGGAAGATCAGTGATGTCGTGGATAACATCACTGGTCGACCTCAACGGTAATTATTGCAGGCGACGTAGTAGTCGCATCGGTAGTCGCCCCTATTTTAGTCGCCAGTGTGCGGAGCCCTTTAAGCATGGCGCACACGAGCGACTAAAATGGGGGCGACTACCGTTGCGACTACTATAGATCCATGCGTTTGATTGGGACCCACGTTTACGAGAATTTGACCAGGCATGCCCTTTTTAACTCATTACGGTCGCCAGGTCTTTGGTGAGTCCCACTAATTTAACACACCATCGGAAAGCTTAGAACCTTGGGATCATGATGGTCACAATTACTTGGGAATCTATAACTGCTTAACGGAATACTCGCTTTGGAAACCTAAAAGTTTGACTTGAAACGTTTGCAAAACCCACTTGGGACGTCAATGACGTCGTCGATGTACAGGAGAAAGCATGGGCGCTGGCCTCGCCAACACTGACGTGACGCTGCGCCTTGACTGCGTTTGGCCTGAGACGTTGTTCCCAATCAACTGCAACGATTTATAGGTCGCATGTGATAATTATGACCTCCACACACTCTCGGAGTGTGGAGGTCATAATAGAGAGGATGCGCAGCGTCACGACTCCCACTCCCACTCTCGGAGTCGTTCTCGGAACTCGTAGCGTCGTTTTTCAGGTTGCGCAAGACGTGAAGTGATTACGACGTGGGCGACGTCACATGACGTCGTCCTTCACGCAATGGTCCCCAATGGGCTGGCGTGCAGGGCTGGGTTGCACGAAACTCACGACAGCGCTTGTCTTGGTGTTAGCGCTAACTTGATGTTAAATGACGTGAAAGAACAATGGATTTTTACGTCATCTAACATGAAGATAGCGCTAACACCAAGATAGCGCTGTCGTGAGTTTCGTGCAACCGGGCCCTGGGCTGGGTTGCACAAAACTCATGTTAGCGCTAACATCATGTTAGCGCTAACATCATGTTAAATGACGTAAAATGACAATGGATTTTGACGTCATCTAACATAAAAGTTAGCGCTAACACCATGTTAGCGCTAACATGAGTTTTGTGCAACCGGCCCCTGGTCAGATGAATCGCCGAAAACACATTAAAATACTGGGCCTATGCCAAAAACGCCAAGTATGGGCATGTAAAGGGAGGTCAAGTAAAGTATGGGCAAGTAAAGGGCATGAAGGGCAGTAGGATGTAGGCCTACATCAAATACCGGTAGGCCTACGGCCATCTCGCTCGCTAATCGTTGGTGGGCTCCGATTTTTGTTCTCGTTTTCCTGTCATCTGGTCATGGGCGCCATTTTCGTTCCTACTGATTCACGCTTGCGCATTTTCTGGCTGACGTCATCACATAAATTATCCCGGAATTCCAGGAACAGCCATCTGGCCCATCAGCGATCAAAAATGTAAACACAGACATGACAGACTGTGCATAAATATGCAGCACGGCATTTATCCGTGCATGGCGGCATGCAGTGTAGGCTACATTGTAGGTAGGCTAGCCTACTCGCGTCGTCAGTTTCCGACGACGGGTGGCGGCTTCACTTCAGCCACAGCATGTTCAGTCGCAGGATTATCATCGAACTTGACACAGTTCGGCTCAAGGATGGCGAAACGTGTTGAGTCTTCTTCTCGCTGACATGTCTGCGTGGTGGGGCTGTGGAGTTACACGCCGCCACGGTGATTGGTGGTCAGCATAGCATGGCATGCATGCCCGGGCATGCATGGCGGCGTGCATGTCACGTGTTTGCGTCAGTGAGTGATGGGTCGGCTTGGATTAAATTTCAGCATGATGATGATGATGATGATGAAGTTCACCTCTACTCGGCGTCAATGTGGAGGTCATCAAATTCGCGAATTTAGCGAATTTACAATTCTAGTTACCTTTGAGGTCGATCAGTGATGTCATCCGCGACATCACTGATCTTCCAGTGAAGCATTTGTCGCAAACGAGTCAAAAAAAACTAAAAAAACTAAAAATATGTTCAGTCGCTCCTGTATTCGCAAGGCTAGTCGCCTAGAAAATCGCTCAAAAAATCGCTCGTGTGCGCCATGCTTTAGGGAGACCTAAGAGGCGTTTAAAGGAGCTGGACGTCCAAGTTGTAAACACTCACTCGCGGTGCTGCCACCTATTGTCGGTGATATGTACTGACGTGAATATCGTGAATGAGTTGCATTGGACCGGGCACCAGTCTAACGATCACGGGGCGCTACTGGTGCTGCCACCTTCACGAAGGAATAAAACTAGTTTGCTGGCCACTATTTGTAAACAAACCAGTTTGTTTACAACTTGGACGTCGAGCTCCTTTAACCTGGTTGCTCTGGAATCTCTCGAGAAGTTGCTTCTCCGACACAGACACGCAAATACAAACAGTGGCAACCATACGTTAGAATGGATCGGACAGTAGTCTTCCATAAAAACATCTTTATATCCGTAGGCAAACCAGATAGCACATCCCATCCTGGAGTAAACTAAAACCTCTACGGCGAGCTGAGGAGACCCTTCCATCTACATTGTACATGAGTGTCGCCCGTAAGACCAGCGGTAAACTTGACACCGAGGATATCCACTTGCTCTACAATAAGAACAAGCCTGGTGGCGACCGGGTTCACGAAGTGACGTTCAGATCATGAGACTGCAGTTAGTTGCTGGGGGTATAGATGTTTGGTTTGGGCAGCGGAAAGAAACTCGATAGCAGGACAAGTCCTTACATCCAAACAGAGAAAATATTTGTGAATAAAAGAAAAGTACTCTTCTATCACAACTAATTGGGTTAAATCTTTGAAGTTTAATCTGATCACCATCATCAACTGGTATTGAGCATAATATATCTGAATGTTTGTTATTATGAAGAGTATATTGTTTATTAATTAAATTACATCTTAAAAAGAGATTAGTAACATAAAATGGTAATGGTTTAGTTGAATAATACTTACCTGCTTTAGTGAATACTTCCTGTTTGAGGCCAAACCATTTATTAATTACTCTTACTAATTGTTTTGTTATTTGTTTGATGGTAGTTTTTATGGTTCTTCCAACTTCATTTGTTTCGGTCTCACTTTCATCTTCTTCAGTGACTTTAAACAACTCATCAAGTTGAAAATCCTTATCTTCTGTTAACTCAATGATAATATAGTTATTATTATCACAGTAAAATTTAACGTGACTTATTCCACCCTTTTTGATTATCCCCACCCACACATTACAGAACTCACGTAAACTAAAATGCCGATTTAGTGGAAATTGGTATTCAAAAGTGACATTTACTGTGGTTAATTCAGAGTTATATATATTTTTCAAAGTGTTAATGCAAACATTGTATGCTTGGTCAAGCTTTTCATTATAATTTTCTTCATCTTCATTTGGTTTTCTTGTGACAGGTAAATTTTTTGCTGGGCACATTTCGTCTTTAATTATAAGTTCTATTTTTTTCTCCATTATGTCACTGGTTAAAAGATCAAAAACCTTTACCCTTTCTGGAAGAAATAATCACCAGTCCACCAAGAATTGTAAAATGTTATACTTTTTAAAGTAATAGATTTAATGAAATGATAGTGTTCCAAATAAATATCAAATATAGCTTCTTCACATTCTGGTTCATCAATGAAATAGTCGATATTCATTTAACTAATAATAATTTGGTGGAGCTGAAGGTATAATTGGATTTGGGTAATAATAGTAATAATGATTATAATTATTGTTCACTGTTGTTGTTAAATCACTTCGTGTTTCAATTTTTTTATTATTTCGTTTTGAGCTAATTTCTTTCCTTCTTCTAAAAAAGTTTTTTTAAGTTCTTCCACATCAACATTTTGGTCTGTAACATCTTCTCTTTGCTTTTTTCTTATGCCATTCTTTAAGATAATATATTTCTCCTTTTCACTGGTAATTAATGAGAATTCTTCTTGTGTAATATGGGAATCTGTTAAAGCCGCACTAATTAAGTTATTAACAGTGTTTAATTTTGAGACCGCTAACATTCCTATCTTTTCGTGTTTTTCAAGTTTATGCTGAATATTCTTTTTCTTCCAGGTTAATCCTGAAGAAACTATTGAAGAGAAAATAACTATTATAATCAACCATGTAAATAAACAAACCGTAATGTTTACAATTCGAACTAGAGCACCTTGTTTAAGCAAAACTGTCATGGGTCCTAAAATGACTGTTGACTGCTGACTGTTGACTGTCGAGATACCCTCACTCGACATCCGTTGGTCATCTACATGTAACTGACAGCTCGTATTGCGACGAGACAGGGATTCTTGCTCTCGATATATTTCTGACGATATGTTTACGTGTGCCTATATTATGGCCGGAATTGAACTTGTAACGGCCGGATTTGAACTTTTAACGGAATTTTTTTCTTGAAAGTTTCATAGTCTGAAACCAGTTGAATGTGATGGCTTTAAGAGTGTTAAAAACACACTACAAATACTTCCCGTTTTGGGGTAGCAGGTTTCTAAGAGGTTAGGACGAGTACGACTCAGACATCTGTATTTAAGCTTCCGAGGTCCGAAGCGATGTAGAGTGCCCGTCCGAGAATTTCTAGAAGTACTGGTACTTAACCATTTTGTTTGCTGAAATAAAAAGAACTAGAAATTGGCTTTACAGCCAATTTGAAGACCGCCACTGGACACAAGCAGAGGTTTCGACAGTCAGTTAATGAGAGGTATTGTTCTGGATGGTTGAGATGAGCAATGTCAGAACTGAGTAGTTATGTTGGCAGTGGCATCCATGTAGACCTACTGTATGGTACTTGCAGGCTCTGGGCTGGTTTCTTGAAAAATCCTAAGTTGGGGAAAATAATCTTAACTAAAGATTTTGTTGAGAAACCAGGCCCTGGTGTGGAACCAGTCTGTCAGGACTTTGCACTAGTTCCGGTGGACATGGAATCTTGAGCGTGAGTTGGACATCAAGAGGTCATCATAAACTTTTAACATACATTTAACATAGGCGTACAGAAGACGCGCATTGAATTGAACGGAAAAAATGACATGTTTTATTTTTGTCATTATCAAATTGTACATCATCTAACTAATGTTCATGTTGTGACATAACCCTCGCTGCTCCTGATTCCATCATGACTGTTGTCGACTGCAGACATCTCTTATAGTTTGTAGCCAACAACATCAAGTCCTATGGCAGTAGGTTGCAAGATGGATCTTTTGGGTGCATTCTCTTTTGAAAACTTTGGCTATTTACATCTTCATGCTGAAAAGAGAAAAGGAAGATGTGCATGTCTTGGCAGTAGGCCTATCTACCATGTCTACATGTATATAGGCCCCTATCGGTAATTTTTAGCTTGGCTTAGTGACTTGGTTTGACACAGGAAAAGGAGTCAGCAGTACAGCAGGCCTAGGCCTACCGGTACAACGAATGACTGTTAGTAGCATATGCAAAGCAGTGCACTGCACGTAAGCTACATTATCATGTACACATAGAGCCAAGTAGACACTACACTACAGAACAGTAGCCTAGAGACACTCCTCATGCACTCTTCACTTTGATCACAGTGACAATCTTCTCAGGCCGTCTACACGATCAATGATGATGCAGAGTATGTTGACCATCGCCAACGAATGTGCAATATGATACGATTAACGCATGCCAGGGGCTGTGAAATGTAGGCCTGTCTGATTCAGTGACAGCGGCTGGTGTGCATCCCATCATCAAAACATGTCACCCATCCGTAGCCTATGCATGCATTGGACTGGTGGTGAGGGTCACACAGATCTGATTCTGACATGTCGATGTCTGACCGACGGCAAAACACCAAAAATCTAACAGAAAATATACAAATAAACATCACTTCCTATGGTTGACATTGACGCCAAAGAAGTTACCTTCGCAGATGTCTCTAAATTCTGATGATTTCGAGAGCGTAGACAATGGTAGAGACGGGAAAGCACGGACAGTTGAACGGACAGTAGCGCCACAGGAGTGAAGCGGCAAAGATGGGTGGAACGCGTTTTACTCGGGTATAGACTGGTACCCGGTCTTTCGATGTTAGAACACATATCGCGGTTGCATCAAATCCTAGCGGTGGCTCATTGAACCAAGGTAACTCGGGTAATGGAACGATGACGTAGCAGGGGATTCGAACAAACACGTGACCTGCGCTGGATTCTATTTTGGGCTGGCGGGGATTCCCACACCGGCGGGATGTTTTTTGGCGATAACATGATAACATGGATAAAGTCGAAAAATACCCATCAAACGATTACGGATTGAGCCAGTTAACGAACTTGACCTGTGTTTTTGATTCGTCTAGAAGTCAACGTAAGTCTTAAGTTGATCCATCGCTTATTTTTTCAGTTATCCATCTGAAATCATGTTGCCAGAGAGATCCAGAAGTCAGTAAAACCAATGAAGACCGCCACCTGTGAGGTGGTGGCGGTCTTAACTAAGAATCACGAGTTTAATCTATACTCAACGAATACTTGAATTGAGGGGGTTGGTTCTAAACCTGGCACTGGCATGCATTGCTGGCACTGGCACTGGCACTGGTATCATATTATGGCCAGAAATCTTGAAAAAAATGTATATATACGTGACAGTTATTAGTTTGGAAGATAATAGGACCAACCAGTTTAACATGGATCAATTATGTTGAAAAAAAATTTAAATTTTTTTTCTAGTTTTTTACATTTTTCAACATAATTGATCCGTGTTAAACTGGTTGGCCCTATTATCTTCCAAAATAATAACTGTTAGGTAAGTATACCTTTTTTCATGATTTCTGGCCATAATATGATACCAGTGCCAGTGCCAATGCCAGCGTGCCAGTGCCAGGTTTAGAACCATCTCTGAGGTCGTTTGAAAGATGTAAGATGGCCTGGTTTAATACTCTGCTTGGAGTACGGAAAACGTCGGACATAACAGGATATTCCTCCAAAAGAGTGAGGCACCTGACGGGACAGCGTCATGGCGTCCCGCACGTCATTGCATGATGTCTTGGGGCGAGACGGAAAAAAATCAGATTGTTTCACGACGTCATGATCGCTGAAACAACGGGATTTTTTTTCGAGCCGCGTCCTGGCGTTCAGAATGACGTGCGGGACGTCATGACGCTGTTCCGTCAGGTGCTGCACTCTTTTGGAGTGATACAGTCTATTCATCGTACGTTTCAGACCGCTGTTACACAGGAGCTCATTTTTCACTCGTCATTTGTGATTTGCACGAATCATCCATAACCCTGAGGAATGGCCATTGCATATGTTCCATCGGGCTTTCATTTTTTTATTTTTATTTTGAAGTGTAAAATGAGGAGTGAAACAAAAAGTGGAAAAAGAACGTCTGCCGTGGAATCATTCGATTTCTTAGCTATCGTTTTCTAATTAGAGGAAAGATCTGTTTCCGTGGTCACCTTGCTTATGACAAAATCTGTTCCTGTGAGGTCGATCACAAACGACCCTGATTTCTGGTGACGAGCAGACTGCTTTCTGCAGTTCAAGCAGTAACCATAATGTATATCTATATGTCCTTGCTTTCCACTTCGTTTGACTTTCTTGAAAAGTTGATCGTCCATGACCATCAAAGTCTTGCGCAAAGCAAATATAGTATAAGATTGACTGATGTACTATGTACATGTACAACCCTCAGCATAAATTGAAGGGCCTAGAGCACAAAAGGGCATATATGTCAACTTTTGGGCACTAGGTGCTCTTTATTTTCGTGCTTGATTTTTCGTTTCCAGATACTTTTCGCGGGCATCGCGAAACTGATCGCCATGAAACTTCGTCAGAGGCAGTATAGTGTTACAATGTTGTGTCCACGCATATCCACCCATCTTGAAACGCAACATTTTGTCTTATTTTCTTATTTTTTTGGTTAAAAATGCTCTATTTTGAGGAATTTCTATGTACAGGCATTGACAGATGTTTATCTACACTTGATATCTTGAATATTTCAAATACTACCGAACCAATTTTGACACGGTTTGTTGCATATGAAAGGCAAACCTGTTGGTCATATTTCTGCATCAAAATTTTGGAAATTTCGAAATATCAAAATTATGTAATAGCTTATCAGAAAAAAACTTGAAAATCAACATCTTTTATTTTGTAATTATATTTTCATTTTTATAGTAGTTCTGACAGAATGGAAGTTCCTGAGGATTTTGGTCCTAGTTTCATCATAATCTGTCGAGTGGTTGCTGAGATATTTGAGATTATCAAATTTTTGATCATTTCAGATTTTCATGATTTTTTACAAAATTCTGATGTCAGTAGACAGAGCTGACCTCAAATCATAAAATTATGAAATTTTGGATGATTAGCATAAACTGGTTAGAATTTATGCATATTTTTCAAACTATCAACATTTTGATATTAGGCCTACGATATTTCTGCCCAGTTAACCCCCAAAAGTTTCAAAATAAGGTAAACCTATAATCTGACGTTAGCTTTATCTATTGGTATGAAAATTTCTTTAAAAAAAATAAGAAAATAAGACAAAATCGTGCGTTTCAAGATGGGTGGATATGCGTGGACACAACATTGTAACACTATACTGCCTCTGACGAGGTTTCATGGCGATCAGTTTCGCGATGCCCGCGAAAAGTATCTGGAAACGAAAAATCATGCAACAAACCGCGTCAAAATTGGTTCGGTAGTATTTGAAATGTTCAAGATATCAAGTGTAGATAAACATCTGTCAATGCCTGTACCTCTGTCTAACGCAATAACTGACGCCTTTTGGGCCTGATTCAGCCATCGGATCGTGTATGGGAAGATGAGATGTCTAGAATGATCCCTATGTTTTTTCGCAAAGATGTAGGCAGCGATTTGGGTTATTTTGCTCAGTGAATTAGGAGTATTCGTGGGTCTCCTTATGTTTGGGTTTTCGCTTTGTTTCATTAGTCATTTTGTCCCACAATGCACTGTAATCGAATGTTTTCCGTTTGATGTCTTCGTCGCTTCGTGGGTTTTAGTCGTTATCTACAGCGAACGGATAGGTTAAAGATTATTATGTCAGAAGGAGTACGTTTTTATTAAATTGTGGATACAACAGAGACACCTAACGTGCTTTAATTTCACCTTGGGGAGCAAATATGAGTGTGTTCTAGCGATTGAAGGTAGGCCTACGTAGGCAATACGACCAAAAATTATCATAATAGTTTCATGAGCCCATCTTCGTGACCGATTTAGAGTTGAATGTTGATTAGTGCCTGCCAGTGAGGAAGTTTGTCATTGAACGATAGGCCTATATTATTAGCAATGAAAATTGGATTATTTGGAATGATGGATATGTTTTTGCGTATTTCACACATTTCGGCCTGGATGTTTTTTTTATAATGTCATGAATCAGTTATCGATATTAATGTTTCGATAATAAGTGTGCATGGAACCATCACCGCCAATAACCCATCCTGCTTTCAAGGCCAGGCACGATTTAGGTTCATTTTTTCCTGTCATGTGAGAAAGCCAGCGTCGGTGAACATTACACATGTCTAAAGTAGGCCTACTCCAGACGCCGATAAGATATCAATTTCAAGTGTTTATTGCAGTTAACCCCAATTGTTTGCTTGTTGTCAGCTCATGCTGTTCATAGGTGGAATGTGCACTGTCAAAAATCGTCCGGTCCCATGGGTACAAATACTGATTTCCCCATGGGTTCAATTCCCCTAGGCGTCCGCTTCTTGTCTCCTTTCGCGTTTTGACTTTGGCATCTTGGTTGAAAGCTTGGAGACGACGTCGAGTCGGAGATGGTACTTTGTACTTTCGTACAGACGTCAAGTGATCGGTTTGAATTCGCAGACCACACGGAGAGCGTACGCACAGCTCGTTGGGGAGCGCGGTGGCATAATGGTTAGGGCTGCGGACTCGTGATCGGAAGATCGCGGGTTCGATCCCCGGCCGTGTCACTCTGTAACTCTCAACTGGCCTGAAATGTCCATCGTGTGCGCCGTATTGTGGCTGCCCTTGGTTTCTACAGAAAGGTTTCTGAATCATAGGCTGGGTAATAATGTTGTGAAGTGCCTTGACACTTAAATGTAAAAGGCACTATAAACCCACACATTATTATTATTATTATCATTAAAGCTAGGCGCACATGTGCGGCAAATCTCGATGCGGTAGGGGTGTTTTTAAAGTTGACTGACCCAACGCTGTCGACTCGTCATTTTTCCGGGTCAGTCGACTTTAAAAACACCCCTTCCGCATCGAGATTTGCTGCACATGCGCGCCTAGCTTAAGCCAAGCGCACATTTGCGACAAAACTCAATGCGTTAGGCGTGTTTTTTTAAATCGACTGACCCGGCTGAATGACGAGTCGATAGCGTTGGGTCAGTCGACTTTAAAAACACCCCTAACGCATTGAGTTTTGTCGCAAATGTGCGCTTGGCTTTAGTCGTTCGTCTAGCGAGCGCTGACATTTGTTTATTGCAGGGCGTTCCAGGCAGACCACGGAAATCTATATGTATTCGTCGGGAATTTTGTGCGTATTCGTACTTTTTCACTTCGTTCACGTTCGTTTCTTCAATTCGTTTGGTGTGACGGGGCCCCTTCAGGCTCCCGTTCCATAGAGTTCATGTTTTCACGATGAATTGGCCTTTTTGCACGGTTAACGCGTGTATTGTCATGTTTCACGGGTAAACCCAAGAATGGGCAATGTATTTCTTATGATGCGGGTTCCATAGGCGTCATTTTTCTACCTTCGGAAAAGTACGATCCATTTCATGCGTGAATAAAAGAAAATTACCCGTGACTCAAGGAATGAACATGCTTATTCTTTTGGGCGTGAATTCTGTGGAACAAACCCTCCAAATGAAAGATCGTGAAAAATAAAACGGGAAAAGTGAAAAGTGAAAACGTGAACTCTATGGAACGGGAGCCTAAGGCTCACATTTCACTTGTTATTCATGGCTTCCAGGACGTAACTTCGACAAAGTCCACCATTGCTGACGTCGACACCATGAGGCAAAGCCGGGGGCAAATTAATGGACTCCGACGTGGCCCATTGACGCAAAGCCGGGAAGGGAGAAGGGCAAAACGCGACAGAACGATATGGCGTGAGTGGGTACGATATTGAACAGGAGAGTGTGAAACACGCGAACTGTGCCTATTCTTCCTGCAATGATTGATGCAGCCTACATTTGTACTTTGAACCGATGTTGTAAAACATTCGCATATCGCTACCTTTGGATTTATTTTCAGTCTGGCATAGGTCGTCAACGACATGACATCTTTCATGCAACCTCCGGTATTGTGTTACTTTCAAATTGTTTTCTTCCTGCAACGTGACGTACTCTGAACCCTTGTCGTGTGAGTTTTCAAAGTAACAGAAAATACGTGCGGCAGTTCTATCCTGCTCAGCCAGAAATAATTTATACTCGCCGGCAACAGCGGCACCTTTCCGATACAGGTCATGACATGTTTTAAGTTTAAGTAGGTAAAACCTGTTGCTGGGAAGAGACCCAATGCTCTCTATGCTCGTCTGGTGTGATGTATCAGAGTTTGGTGCATAAAACTCACATGAGTTGTTGTGGATGAATGCAATGCATCCAGTTAAAATAGAACAAAACACGCTGCATTCTATGACGTCACCAACTGATTTATAATAACCAATAATTTGTGGCACATTGGGTGCGCGGTCCATGTAAAATGTGAAATACATGTACTCCATTTGAAGCTTCCCGATTTCGTTTCTGACTTGTGATTCCTTGAACAGAATGTTCCGACGCTTTATAATTTAAATATACAAAAGTTTCAAGCGTCAGAAAACACTTGCCACTCATCACTTCTTAGGAAAACTAGTGTCTACATCCGCTATTACGCAGGAGTTCGTTTTCACTCGTCATTTGTGATTTGGCACGAAGCATCCGTAACTAGAAGAATGAACATTGCATTCTCCATTAACTGTTCACATAGGCTTCATTTTCTGATTTTGATTTTGAAGTGAAACGGAAAGTCAAAACTGAGCAACAGCAGTCCAACGTAACTCAAGGGACCGAAGTCATGAATGGTGTTAAGCTTCAACAGCAGTGGGGCTGATGACATAACTGATGACATGAGTGTCTGCACTGCCCTCCGCTGTGTAACCAAAATGTAGAAATCATGCTTATTCTTAAACACATTTTCTCAATTCGGCCCGTACCGACTTTTCCAACGAAGAAGGCGGTCTGACATTTCTCTCAGAGGCTTCATACCATTCAATGTCACGCTGAACTAGTCAAGAAGGTCATGGGCACAAAAGTTTAAGCGGCCCATACATGATTAATATTATTGCACAATATAGGGATCAAAATGGGCAATATCATTGCCAATTTTTCTTCTACCCATCATACCAGAAGCAGATGCCCGTATTTTGGGTCCCATATTGTGCAATAATATTGATCGTGTATGGGCGGCTTTAGGTAGAATAATTTCTGTGAGGCGCGTTTGGTAATGTTATATCATGCCTGAACAATGGCCACGACGTCATGTAGGAGAATATGTGAACCACCACCACAAAACCAGTCGGAAGTCGCTCTGAGGTTGGCAGGTTGGGACTGAATTATCTGCCAATTTCAGTGTCTGCCTATTGTGAAATCTGAGTGATTCTATTTCTTTCATATCTCCTGGTGTCATCTCAGTATGTTTAGGCTCATTTTCTGTGCGATTTCTGATTGGTTTTTTGTGGTGGAGGGTCACATATGCATAAAACAACTTTTAAGGGAATCCATTGGGATTTTTACACTAAAAAGTGTAAAAATCCCAATGGATTCCCTTAAATCACCACTTACTCTAAATTCCCACTTACCTGTCCCACTCCTGAACTCGGAAAAAATGACTAAGTCCGAAGTTGAAGATAATAGGGTGGGGGTATGGTGAGAAACAATAATGACCTGTCCACTTTTTTGTCCCACGATCCCAAGCGTAGCGAAGAATGACCGCGTGCGATAACCTTAATTTGAATGGGGTGATGGCTGACATGACTTACCGGTAAGTGACATAACAATGTAATACAAGTTAATGGACACTGTGAATGTTGATCTTCTGTTCAAATTTTATCAGGCAATTGGATTGGATTGGATCAGATTTGACGCTGACTATGATCAGTTTCAATGTGTGTGCACATTCAAGCCTTGGCAACCTGCGATCAGTTTCATGCGCTTGACAATCCGCGAGCAAGTATGAATTGGCCCTTACACTGACAAGGGAGCCGTATTCTTACAATTGAACTCTTGATCACATTAGCGGCGCGGTGCGATGCGTTGAAAAAAAGCCAAGCGGTGTCAGTTTTGACATAGCGCAGCGCGGCGTGACGCGGTTGCGTGCGGTGGTCATGATTAGCAGAAATAACATCATTCACGTCATTCAAATTGTGACAAATATTCCAGTATCCTCAGCTCACGCGGCAGGCGATTCGACGCGGAAAAATACTGCAGGAGCGGTCGAGGCGGTGGAAATCGCTCGTCGCGCCCTATCGCTTCATCGCATCGCGTCACACCGCAAGTGTGAACAGCTATAGGCTTAACAATGGGAACAACCAGGCGCGAAAAATTTCGCATCGCATCGCACCACGTCGCATAGCGCCTGCAGTGTGAACAAGGCTTTAGTCGTCGAGGTCGTGCACGAGGCCAGTCTTTTGTGCTGACGTCGGTGGAAGTATGGAAGGAGTTGAGTGAGGACTCCTGTAGTCAACCGACGTGGAGGCAAAAGATTGGCCAAACCATTATGATCCCAGAAAGTGCACGAATCACCACCAGTGATCTTGGACTATAACACAAGAGAGCATGCACAATGTAGGTCCTGTGGGATCTTTTTTCATGCATTTGACCGGTTACATAGCGATTACCTAACTTCAGTTAAGGATATTTATGGCCGTATGCACCAACGAACATTACGTTGCGCCACAGGTTTTCCATTGTGACGGCATGCCTGGCAAACATGAACGTACACCCATTGACCTATTGATCCAGAACATTACCGTTTCTGACCATACCCCCACCCTATTATCTTCAACTTCGGACTTAGTCATTTTTTCCGAGTTCAGGAATGGGACAGGTAAGTGGGAATTTAAGTTTAAGGGAGATGCAGAAAGCTACTTTGGGAATGGTAAAAGCCTTAAGCTTAACTTTAAGTGTGGTCACAGTTCCCATAACTTACTCCTTAACATCACAGTTGTGGCACGCACGTGTTGGAAAAGGGCTGTCCGTGTTGTTTTTGAGTATATGTTGCCTGAAGAGGCTAGGAAAAACGGGCCAGAGTATTCAGTTGCAGTTTGATCAGTTTCCAAGTTGAACTAAGTGCCATTCGCCAAAGGTCTGTGGAACAAATCTTATCATGTTTCTGACTGATTTGCTGCTGTATGATATTGAACCCAGAACAGCTAGAAATAATTCCATCCCAACATGCCTGTGGGGCATTCCAAGGTGTTGTGCAGACACCATCCGCATACACACACAGGACTGTCTGCCGCATCATCCATCGTGGCAGATCCGTGAGTGCCTTGACAGGAAAGCTGAACCAATTTGTTTGATTTCCACTGCCTCACAAAAATACTCGCAGTGAAAAGGGCATTTTATGAAAAAGTACAGTTTCCCAATGCAGGTGGTACATTTGATGGGAATCACATCCGTATTACTGCCCCACATCAATACGAGTTGCTTTGTACATCTTAAAGGAGCACGGTATTGCCACTTTTTCTCGACAGCCGGCGCCACCGCGCCACTCTCCAACCCGAAGGTCTAACTACGTTTCGGCGAATAACCCGAATTACTGCGTACATTTTGTAATGCATTTCTGTAGTTCGTCTTGCTGCCGCTAGGTGGCTCCCTCTACGTCGGCAGTCAAATAACGCATTTGAGATCCAATACCGTGCTCCTTTAAGTATGGCACTTGGTAAAGTGAAATCCTTTCCATTTAAGTAAAAATTTTATGCTTAACTTCACCGAGCTTTATGCATATGGGCCCCGGATCTTTGTTGGAATGGCATTTTCGCATTTGCATCGATTCATCGTTCCATGCAAACTGACGTACCGGTACCAACAATGACGATGGTTCAGATTAGCGGGTCTCTGTTTTTGGTAGAGCAAGGGAGTAGGCCTACGTTGCTTGTTGTCCTATGGAGACTGTACTGTCCCAAGATTGTGGCGAAAACTGCATCCAAGAAGACGAACTTGCAAACCTGAATTTTTGAAACGTTGGACGCAAGGAAACCAACCGCCGCGTAGCGGCAAATTAGCGAAGCTGGCTTAGTAGGCCTACATTCGTTTCACAGTCTATCATTTGGCCTTGGACATTGGACAGGAAATTCTGCCTGAAACATTGTCACCTAGTACTGAATTTACAGGAGCAAGACGGGCGTTTAAACCGTACAGGATTGGTGTGTATCAGAATTCTGATAGGAACTAATGTGAAAATTTGTCCAAAACGGGGTCGAGTACGGTGGCCCAAACATGCCATGTATATATTTTTGTCCACATTAAAATATTCTGAACATTATTGTATTTTTTCTCGAATTTCCACCCGGGTGGAAAGTATTCTCACCCGGGTGGAAAGGGAAATACTTTCCACCCGGGTGAAAATACTTTCCACTCGGGTGGAAATACTTTCCACCCGCATGAGAATACTTTCCACCCAGGTGGAAATACTTTCCACCCGGGTGAGAATACTTTCCACCCGGGTGAGAATACTTTCCACCCGGGTAGAAATACTTTCCACCCGGGTGAGAATACTTTCCACCCAGGTGGAAATACTTTCCACCCGGGTGAGAATACTTTCCACCCGGGTGGAAATTCGAGAAAAAATACAATAATGTTCAGAATATTTTAATGTGGACAAAAATATATACATGGCATGTTTGGGCCACCGTAGTCGAGTGATGAGTTTGAAGCGTTTTTTTGGTAACCGACGATGAACATGTGACATCACCAACTGGGGCATAAATTATCCTGAGCGACGACGCTGCATGAAAACGAATAGACTAGTACCTGGTCCTACCGATGGTGTCGCTTTTGAATTTGCTGAATGGTAGGACCAGTCGTGGCCGCCATACTTGCCGGAATCCCGACAAGTAATTAATTATTCATGCATGTTAATGTATGTTAATGCAACGGTCCAGAGAGTAATTTCAACATGGCGGACGTACCGTTGCCTTCGCGATTTTCCTTGTTTTCCAAGATTAAACGCTCGAAGAAGAGCAAGTTACTGCGTTTTAGTGAAACCTGCACAATGTCAGTGCCTGAAGGCAGCCTTGGAAGGCGATTTGATCGGGGTATTACCCACAGGATACGGGAAGTCGCTTATTTTTGAGATGTTAGGCCTACTCCTGCGCGATGCATATATGTGTAGGCCGATTTCAGCAAAAGTGTTGCTAAATTTTTACTCTTACCGATGTCAGAATTCACTCTGCTCTTTCGAAAGCCTGTTAATTGACCACAAGCACAACAAAGGGAGGGTTTAAATGACATGTCATTTCATAGGCCTATTTTGACAAGCAAACAAAACACACGTGTTTCATGTTTACAACACTTGACAGCTGTGACCTTGACCTTATGATCGAGAATTGGCCAATCAGAAGAGCGCCACCCCTGACCAATCGCATTTGAGAACGGCATGGCCACTACCCGTCCTAACATTTGTTAATTTCATTACCACGGTGTACAATCAACCTTGCCGTACAGCTACGGGAGAAAGTTCCGGTCACATACGCTTGGCAAAGCTGAGATTCCAAATTACTATAAATACCACTGCTAAGGGCAAAATGACAGTCCTAGGTGAACGAATACACTATAAAAGGCATGCTGCTGTAATATCTCCCAGAAATTCGCAGGAGAACGCATGGAAAATCGGCAATTTTAAAATGAACTGTACGGCTGCGGGAGAATTAGCGTCTCCCGCAGCCGTACAGTTCATTTTAAAATTGCCGATTTTCCATGCGTTCTCCTGCGAATTTCTGGGGGATATTGCAGCAGCTAGGCTTTTTTAGTGTATTCATTCGCCTTGGGTTATCATTTTGCCCTTACATGTAGCATGGTATTTATAGTGATTTGGAATCTCAGCTTTGCCAAGCGTATGTGACCGGAACTTTCTCCCGTAGCTGTACGGCAAGGTTGATTGTACACCGTGATTACGTGAAAGAGTTAGGACGGGCTTCCAGTCTAGAAAACGAATTTAGCCCATTTGCTGAATATGTGACGTCACCACTGGTGTCATTATCGCTGTTCGAAAACGAATTTAGGCCATTCTGCTCGGCCGTTTCACATCGTGCATGGCTCGTGTGGAAGTGAAATGAAACAGTAGGCAAAATTCCCGGGGAAAATTAACCGCTCATGAAAATATTTGTGGCATTTACGCCGCCTATAGGCAGCTGACTTTTGATGGCCTCGTGTGTTTCGTGTGGCTCAGTCATGTCAGTGGTAGGCTACCGCGCGTAGCGTGCCGTAGGCCCCCCTCCTAGCATGCCTAGTAGGCCTAGTCCGTAGGCTAGGCCTAGATTATTCATATCAGGCCGATTTATTTATGGCTATGCACAGTCTCTGGTGACTGGTGTGCATGCTGCGAACTTACTGACTCACCATGTGTTTCGCTCCACAATTCCAGGGCCGTATTTAAAGGGGGCAGCTGCCCCCTCCCCCCCTGTGCAATAAATACCGGTATTGGCAATTTTTTTAAAACAAAAATGAAGAAAAAAGTAAAGAAACTAGCACCTAGTCAAATTGCATTGATCACCAGGGCAAGCTAGCAGTATAATCTGCTACCTCAATAGGATAAGGTGATAACATCACCCCAAATGGTAGTATAAGTACCGGCATTCACCTCTTTGTGAATGTTGTATTTCCGGAATATTCTTCATAAAAGTGAATCTGTTTTTTCCAGTATAAATACCATTGATTCTCATTCCCAAATGCCAGGAAAACGCATTTTCAGGTCTTAGATTTTCATATTTTTGTGGAGGAGGGCCCCAGACACCCGGCACGGATGCGCCTGCGGAGCAAACAGATCGCGCCTTCGGCGCTCTATCC
>NMRB01000364.1:238486-251776 GCA_002633025.1 Notospermus geniculatus | reverse complement strand
GGGGGGGGGGGGGGGGGGGTTCAGACATCTCATTGACCGGTGCATTATGACCAAGATGATAGTCAGCGCCGCGTCGCCAATTAGGTCTGCCGGTACCTCATTCAATGGAGACAGCCGATCGGTGAAAATGACAAGGTCAAGGTCACTGCCAACCATCACAAATAACATGAGACAAAACCTGATGATGGTGGAATAGGTTATCAAGGATGAGCTTCCAGGTTACACAATGACCTTGAAGGTCAGAGGTCAAGGCCAAACAGTTCTAAAGTGCAAATCTACTCAGAATTTCAGGGGAAAAATATTTAGAAGCCTGCATTAACCATCCCCTATTGGTTTAATCAAGGATCCCTGTTCCAGTTACGCAATACTTCTCAAGGTCAGAGGTCAAGGTCGCAGATAACTAGCTCTAGAGTAGTAAACTTCTCATCGGAAACCATTTTGACATCGCTCCGATGTCTTTCTCTTGTTGTTCCTGATTTCACTCTCAATGAGTTGATGCTGATGATCACAGTGGCCACAAGATCCTTTCCCACCAATAGCAGACGATGCTGACTTCTTGCTGCTCTTGCCGTTGGTGGATTTACGGCTGTGGCACCCAGAACTTTCGATCCGCCTTGCCATAGCCCGTGGTGACTTAACATCGCTCATTCCAGAAAATGTCCCCAGGTCCATGATCGATGCCGAAGTCTCTGTGCATAAGCGCTGGACATCTTCATCGCTTACTGTCATGACAGGTACCAAGGCTGTGAGAAATAAAGATGAAGTAATTACCTATTTTCACGTCAATAACTGGTGACATGTGTTTTATATATACATGTACTGTATATAATAAATGAAATGACATAAAAATGCTCTAAGTTTGTTTTTTGCACACCCCATATGATATGCCACTATTGATTTTTGAGAGCCATCTATTGTGCGTTGTAGAACCAAACGTGGTATTCACTGTGAACGGCTGACTTGACATGCTTGAGGACGGCTTTTCTGCCGAGAAAAATTGTATGGCATGGTAGGTTGATGTGAAATGTTCTGATAGTACTGCAGGTAAAGAGCTTACTGAACATGCTGGATGGAGGGGTTAGTGACACAAACGTCTGTGTCTGTGGCCTAGGCCTAGTGCATACATTTTCGCCATGTGTCAAAGCTGTGTGTGACCGCCGGCATTCATCATGCATCATGGCTGCCGCCGGTGAGAGCGGCCATGATGATGCAAAAAATGGCCGCGCAGAAAGCTGATGAAACTTTCATGAGCTTGAACAGAAATTTGCAAAGGCAATTTGGTTGGATTTGGGGCCTACCTTCCATTGCCATTGGTGAAGTAGAGGTGTTCGGTATGCCCACAGTTCGTTCAAGGAGGAGTGGTGCAGCTGGGCCTACTGCAGCTGTTTGGAATGGTTGGGCTGCATCATTCTCATTCATCCTGCATGATGTTGATGACATTGATGGTACTGTAACTGGCTGGCTTCCTATGCCACCTTTGATGCCTTCCCAGCTTGGGTCAGACTTGTACATGTCGCAGATGATCTGATCATGTTCATTGTGCGGGATTGGTGGGCCTCCTCCAGTCTTTGTCTCTGCTTTTTAGCTCACCCGTGAGCTTTAGTCGTCAGTCAGCGTCCGTCGTCCGTCGTCGTCGTCCGTTAGCAGGGCACGTTTCGTAACCGCTAGAGCTATTCATTTGGAACTTGGTATATACCCCTAGGTCAAATGATGACACGAAGTTTCGGTCTGATTCGATTCTTGGCTTGGCCAAAACCAAAAACACAAAAAGTGCAATAACTCCTCAACTAATGACTGGATCATCTCCAAATTTTTGTCATAGGTGTATTTAATTAAGATACATAAGATATATAACGGGTTTTGGATTTGACCTACTTTTCAAGGTCACAGAGGTCAAAGTTCAACAAAAGTAACGAACCTGCCACAGTTCATCATTATTTCACTGAGTGACTTCGTATCTTGCATAAACATGTACTAGAGGGGTTCCTTCAAAAATACCGAGTTTCCGCCAGATCGGACATCCAATATGGCCGCCAGGTGGCGTAACCTGAAAATCATCCAAGTGCTATAACTCAGGAACGGCTTGACCCAGAGTGCTCAAACTTGATATTTACCTCCCTCTGGATGACCTTTACAAGCACGTCAAATTTCGGCCTGATCAAACTTCCAATATGACCACCAGGTGGTGTAACCCGAGAATCATCAAATGTGCTATAACTCAGGAACGACTTGACCCAGAGCGCTCAAATGTGGTATGTGGCACCCTCTAGATGGCATTTAGGCCCATGTGCATGTGAAGTTTTGGCCCGATCGGACATCCAATATGGCCGCCAGGTGGCATTACCTAAAAATCATTGAAGTCCTGCAACTTGGGAATGACTTGACCCAGATTGCTCATAACTGACATGTACCTCTCTCTGTATGTCCAAACGGGTGAGCACATGGTCCATGGACCGTTTCATTTCTTCTGGGCTTGTTTGGATTTGGCGTTCGACTTCATTTGGCCCCATTTCTCTTTGATTTCTTTGGTTGTCCTAGGGTGAATACCAAAGGCATTCACAGCCCTCTCAATTTTTTGCCAGATTTCTTCCTTCAATTGATTTGTAACGATGCTATTATGTTTACTTGATAAAATAGAAATGTCCTGCCGGACCATTTCAGTTATAATTGACAGTTCCTTTGCTGTGAAATTTGGTTTTCTCGACTTCTGCGACTTTGTCTCATCCATCTTGCAGCCATCTTGGTTTCCAAGGGGATTATGGGAAAATTCCAATGGATTATGGGAAAAATCCAATTAGATTATGTTAATTAATTTCGTTAGGTAACATACGTCAGCTCATCGTTAGCTAACATGAACTGAAATTTCTTTCTAGCAACAAAAAAATAACGGTTCGTTTCATAACGTATTGTTAGGGGAATTAACGACTCGTTAGGCCTAACGATATGTTAAAATTAACGGACTTTCTAACAACCGGCCCCTGGGCTTTAGTGTGGCCTTTTTTGTGTGTGATTTCCATTGTTCGGAAAACACTGGGAAACAGACTGACTGTTTCTCTGTGTGTCGCTCATTGTCAAGTCGCCACTTATTCCGTCAATCTATTGTAATGTCACACTGGCACACGGACCTGAGTGAAAAATGTTACACCGGTAATATAACGATGGTTGACATTGGCCGATCGTGTCTTATTGGTCCAGCAAAGGAGTACGTTGCTTTTTGTCCTGTATGGAGACTGTACTGTCCCAAGATTGTGGAGCAAACTGCATCCAAGGAAATGAATTTGCGAACCTGTATTTTTGAAAGGCTGGATTAAACTCTTCGCTGTCCACAGTTCTCTATCTCGGAATCGGGACAGCGAAAGCTCTCTATTGAAAATTGTCCTTAGTTTCTCAAAGTGACGTATTGAAAAATGTCCTTAGTTTCTCAAAGTGGACTCTAAGCCCCTTGGCCGAAGGAACGGACCACTTTAAATCGTATCATTGTAAGGATAGGCTACGTAAAGCAAAGAAGTCCAGTCAGGCAAGACAACAGACGAATTATAAACATGATAAAGATGAAGAGAAAGAAAATAAACAATCATGTTCTGATCCTGGAAATGTACGCATTCCGCGAGATCCTACCACTGACCTGATGCAAAAAGCGTCGAGTAGTCACTCGAAGTCAACGGATGGGTGAAACTGGTAAAAGTCAGTCCGAGGGATTATTACATGTACGCTCTCTATCTTCGATCATAACTTTCCATCAAAATTTCTGAATATGCTTACATGTGGGTCTATCTCAGCCTTATGAACCTGGTTGAGTACGACCGGCATTACGCACTACAAACAGCGAACAACTACCGGTACAAGTTTGGTATCGTTAACTGTTTTATTTTGCCACAGGAGCCTGTACCTTATTACTCGTAGAAAGTCTCAACAGTCATTTAGTATCGAAAGTATGGGTGAGCCCCCTTTCCGTTCGCCCCAGCATCCCTAAATATAATCTCAAACAAGGATGGAAACGCGTCACGATTTGTGTACATGCATCGGGCGTGGAATTTTTAAACCAAGCGTCTCACGGAAAACCTCTCCAAAAGTGGTCAAGATCGTCTAAAACCAGAATAAATTCACATTCAACGAATTCTCTGTATCTTCATAATCAACATCGATACAGTACCTTGCACAATTGACCTCCCTTCTGCGCCGCGCACCATCCGCGTACTACATGCAGCGTCATGCACGTACCGTCCTCGTATCTTCTGAGGACGTGACGCAGCGTCATGGAAGGCATGCAGTGAAGACGTAACGTCATTCACCCGACGTCACGCAACAGAGCCGCGTGACGTACCCGTACCATACGCGATGAACTGAAGCCTACCTTCCTCGTCACGTACGGGGAAGGTACGCGGATTTAGGGAGGTCAATAGACTCTATCACTCCAATAGAGCGCAGCACCTGACGGTAACTTGCTAGGCCTGCAGCGTCACGACGTCCCGTCACCCATTCTGAACGCGGTGACGTCACTCGAAAAACCTCCACTTGTTTCAGCGATCATGACGTTGTCTCAAGTCAAGATGTCATGGAATGAGTACGGGACGTCGTGACGCTGTAGTTACCGTCAGGTGCTGCGCTCTTTTGGACTGATATCGTCTATTGTGCCAGGTACTGTACCTTTCGGAAACATTAATGCATAGTATTAATTATGAAAATCGACAACTTTGACGATCGATTCACGCAAAACCCCCGACATCGCGAATACGAATATGAAAATGAGGCTGGGGAACCCGACGTCCCCAAGCTATAAATAGACCTGCGCTGATTCTCTATCATGACGTGTTGTGAGTTACGTTGCCAATTTTCCACTTCAAGTGTTTTCGGTTTGCGGCGTGAATCTCTCATCAAAGTTGTCGATTTTCATACTTAATACTATGCATCAATGTTTGCGAAAGGTATGGATGTTGATTATAAAGATACACCTATTTGGATGGGTGTTAACTTATTCGGGTGGCAAACGATCATAAAGACTTTTGGAGATGTTTTGGGTGCGATACTTGGTCTGACATTTCAACTCGTGCTATGCATGTACACAAATGGTGTGGTGTTTCCATCCTTGTTTGAGATATATGATAGGGGGCCTAACCCTAACGTTTACCCTTACTTTCGACACTAGGCCTAATGGCTATTCACACTTATCCTATAATACGTCAGTGTCCACGAGTATTAAAGCGAATAGCTCGCGGGGTTTGTTTACATTTTTGGTGGTACCTTCCATAGAGGGTGAATTTGGTGGTACCTTCCATAGAGGGTGAATCTAGCCTCCAGGCAAAGCCGTGCTCCAGCCATATGCAACACCTGTGCAAATATGCGAATGTAAACACTGGGGACGAGGTTCCATTAAAAATTTGTTAAAATGGGTTAATGACGTTTTCGAATTCAGTAGGTCAAGATGTACATTCTGTACTATTCCCAATGATTTCGAAGCGGCAGATTTTGCAGAATTCGCCTCCGAAGTTTGGCTCTTTAATGCATTTCCCATTAAACTAAAATCCTTCTTTTGCCTTTTTCTGAAAATGGTGCTTGATATCGAGGACCAACATGTCATGGCGCCAAAACAAACCCTGCGAGCCATTCGCTTTAAGGTACAGGCTCCTGTGATTTTGCTATAATGGCTATAATGCCAAAACGGTCTTCTACCAATCTCCAATTTTCGCGGCATGAGCCTTGCTCGTTCTATGCTCTATTTCTATAATGGAATGATCAAAATCGATCACTAATTCGCCTTAACAAATAGAACAGATCGATGCTGACAATTCTGTCATTTTTGTCATTTTATACGGGAGGAAATCAACAAAACTACGATTTTCTAAAGAATAAATCAACTGCATATTATGGCAGGAACAGTTGAAAAAACTAAGATGGTGATGACAGACAATCGAATAACGACAGTGTTTTGTATTGTGTTTTCAAGCACTATTGATCATCAGGCACTGCACAGTAGAAAATGCGTTGCGCCGGGCCGTAAACGAACTAGTCTGCACCCCCAAAAGCCGGTTTGACATTTTGAATGTTCCCCATCTTTGAATGTCCCCCAACTATTGTGTGACGGAATGCACTAACATGACTAATAAGCTCGAGAAACCCATCGGAATGTGTTCGTTCCTTGTCCCCTGACTGGACCCGTTTGCATGCCATGGGTTTCTTTGAATGTGTACAAGAGAATGGAATCATGGTTAACCCATGTCCCATTAGTTTACCATACCCTGAGGGGAGGGTGCTCTTAACTCAGTCTCATTGATCACACGAACCCAGCTCCATGGGTTGGCCCCTATTCGGACACATTTCCTATTGGTTCAGAGGAGTGGGTACATAATGAATGGGTCTGAATTATACCCACCTTTGTTGCCCACCTCAAAGAACTGATGGAACAGAGTCTCGGTCCAAACTACCCATTTGTTGCAGTAAGCCATAATTATGGGTTTCATAGGTCACTTTGGCCCATCTACGATTGCTACACGCGGGGTGTTGGCACCCATGAGCAGTTTGGAGCTGCCCGGCATGGGCTGGCGTAGCCAAGCTCACTGGACCCTTTGGAGTCCAACTGGCCTAGTTCTTGGTGTGACATGTTGTCGGTATATCTACAGCGTTTCCCAGTAAGAGGAAACACTGGCATACGGAAACGGTGGTAGACCACACCTGTGACAGACTACCACTCCGAGGCGCAAAGCAACACGTTTCGCGTTCCTTTTTCGCCCTCGAGCACCGACAGAAAACCTGCCGTTACGTGTCGTGTATCACACTAAATCTCTCACTGCCTATACAAGTAGGCCTACTTTAGTTCATGCCTTATTAAAGGCCCGTTTCCACTAGAGCGTTTTTGCGCGGCGCATGACGCCGCGTTTTTGCGAGCGGAAATCCGCTGAGAATGCTGTAATAGATATCCCTTTATCCCTTTCCACTTGAGCGGGACGGTGAAAACGATCGAATATTGCGCAACGGAGACCGCCGGCGGACAAACGCCGATTGCTCGAATAGCATTCAAAGCGTATTCGCGGCGTACTTCTGTACATTCCGAGCTGTATATTCAGTTGTTCCGCATCGATGAAACGCCCTAATGGAAACCCCTCCAGGAAATGACCACCGCCGCGATATCCGTCGCGCAAAAACGCGTCGTTTTTCCGCGAGCGAAAAAAAGCTCTAGTGGAAACGGGCCTTTAAGGGCCGGTTTGACGGGCGTTTTTATCGCCGCGATAATCGCCACTTTTTTAACGCTCAGTAAAAACGGATATCGCTCCGTAGGTCGATCGACTGTTGATCGATTTTTATCATGGCTTTTTTCTCGCGCTGGCGATGTCACCCGCNGCGTTGAAATCGCCGCGATAAAAACGCCCGTCAAACCGGCCCTTTACCCTCAGTCAAATCCTTTCCACTTTATTAAGACCACCACACACTCGTAGTGTGGCGGTCTACATCCACAGAAAAAAAAATCAACTCGAGTGGAGACTCAAAGTCTCACTTTTGGGACAAAATGGTTCGAAATACTTTTTGACTCGAAATGAAACAGAAAATATTTCGGCCCGAGATAATGACACCTCGTTCCGAGAGAAAATATTTCGGGTTGAGGTACTGACAGTCTCGATCTGAGAGAAAATATTTCAGGCCGAGATGTCATTGTCTCGCGCCGAAATATTTTCTGTTTCATTTTGAGTCAAAAAGTGTTTCGAACCATTTTGTCCCTAAAGTGAAACTCTGAGTCTCCACTCGAGTTGATTTTTTTTTCTGTGTCGGTTTCACTGGAATTCTCTGGATCTCTGAATCTCTCTCTCTGGATCTCTCTCCATCATGTCTGGTGGTTCAGGGAAATAACCCAAGAATTAAGCCACGTATCACCACAAAACTTGCGGGGATTGTAGATACATGTATGTGACAAAAACAGGTCAAGTTCCTTTGCAGGCTTCATCCGAAAACGAAGTATCGGGTACGAATTTTCATGAATTTTGTTGTCAGGGCCGTGTTTAGCTTTTTGGTTCGGGGAGTCATCTCGGGGATGGGGTAGAAGACCTTTTTTGCCCAAAGTCCGCATGAAAATCACGTTTTTTGGTTGGCAACTGCCTCCCCCCCCCCCCGCTTAATACGGCCCTGGTTGTTGAAACAGCGCACGCCTAAGGTCCCCGTTTGGCCGATTTGGAAGCGGTCGGATCACGTGGTGGGAATCCTCGGAATTTTCCAGATCATCGAGGGCTGTCCATTCTAAAAATAACCCCGCGGCGTGGTTCCCGTCTTGGCCGCTCCACTCCCACGACGCTACTTCCTTTCGACAACAACAAACCGGCATATTCGACACATCCCCGCTGTGTCGAAATCATCAAAATAGCGCATATCTATGTGGGTAAATTTTCACTGAAAAAAAATCCTACTCATGTTGAGTACTTCGGACTACTCATCGGTCATTTTGTCCCTCAGATGAGTAGAAAGGTACTCATCGGGCAAAAGGAGCTGCATTTGATGTACAGTCTTTCAAATAAGTAAATGGACAGCGTGTTTTTCAAATATCGTCGAGATAAAACAAGATAATTGGATGCAGTTTTCAACATAGTGTGGTATACTTACTTGGTCATATATCTCATGTATTTTGGTCAACCTAATTTTAACCCTTTGTTATGTAACAGGCAATTTAAAAAAGGTCCAGAAATCAACTTTTTTATTTCAAGTTTTTTTCAGCAGAATTCAAAGTGTTGTGATGAGGTGATTGATAATAAGAGTTTTTGCGCAAAAAAAATATTGAAAATGTTTTTCCGTTTTCGTAATATCTCAAAATATCAAAATTTGAGATTTATGAAATTTTGATATATTCGATCATTTTTCAAAGTCACTTGGTAACATTCATTCCCTGGTGATAATTTATGCAATTTTTGAANTCAAAAACTGCAAGCACTTGGCTAGAAGTACACAAACAAGTATTCTCCCCGTAGATTGAACCTTGATTAGGTAAGAAGTGACGCTGATAAGTTACAGAATCATTTTCTTGATTCAAGGAGAATAAACGATGATTTTGACTTTAAACCTGTTTTCAATAGAAATTCATTCCTCTTTTGGCATTGTTCGCCCTTTATAATTTGTGTGAATGGGAGGTACGTTGTATGGTATTCCATTGTATGCCTACTCGAAACGCGGGCCGTTAAATAGAAATGCTGGCAAAGAGATTCTTCATGAAGCAATCGGCATTAGCTTAGTGAGAGATCCCTGTACAAAGTTACAGAATGATTTTTTAAAGACAGTCGTTTACTGTCAAAAAATGGCATGAAACCTTGATATGGGCGTACACATGGATTTACGGCCTATTGTACGGTCGTTCTGAATAAGGATAAAGAGGAAGGGCCTAGCGTTTGACGGAATGATTATTACCAGTTGTTACCGCTTGGTGTCAGCAGCGCATGGGACATCACAGCTCATTAACATTTGAGAATAATTTCCACTTCAAACAGCCGTGAAAAAGACGGCAGATTTCACCGATTTTTTTGGCAAAGAGTCTTTCATGTCAATCACCTGATCACATCAATGCCAAATCTGTTGAAAAAAATTAGAAATAAAAAAGTTAATTTCTGGACCTTTTTTAAGTTGCCTGTTACATAACAAAGGCTTAAAATTAGGTTCACCCAAATACATGAGATATATGACCAGGTAAGTATACCACACTATGTTGAAAACCGCATCCAATTATCTTGTTTTATCTCCGAGATATTTGAAAAACACGCTGTCCATTTACTTATTTGAAAGACGGTACCTTGCTACTCGCTATGAGTGCCTTTCTACTCAATATGAGTACCTTTCTACTCAATATGAGTACCTTTCTACTCATCTCAGGGACAATATGCGTACCCCGAAATTACTCAGCATGATTAGGATTTTTTTCAGTGTTGTTTAATGCGATTTGATATACGGAAGTTACCTTCGAATTCGTTGGAAGTGTATGACCACTTGATCCTGTCTATCATATCTATTGAACCTCACCTTTTAAAGCGGCAGTCCATCCGTTGATAGACAAAGCGGATGAACTAGCGGCGACTGCGGGGGTATACCGACCAGACCCCTAACTAGGCGTTTCATGAGGGGCGCCGCGCCCGGCCTTAAAAAATAATTGNGGCCGATGCGCCCCGCCCTTCCATTTTCAACCGCCCTGCCCACAAAACGCGTGAACTCGCTCCCGCCCCCAGTGCCACCATCTGCACGACGCTGGCGAAGTTAGGATCCGCTGCTCTGACATCAGCAGGTAATGTAAAATCTGAGATCCAGTCTCAAGCAATAGTATTATTTGTAGAAACATGCATCCTTTTTATTTCTTACGCACTCATCCATCAAAATGTAGGCCTACACATGAAAGTTTACAATAGGATTCCGGACCCAGGGCATACTGAAGGTCGGAAACAAAAATGTCCGTTGCGCGACCCGCGGTATCAGATAAAAGTGCCCTTCTTTTGCCCCAAGTGCCCCAAAGCCAGCTTGACCCGCCCTGCCCCCTCTTGGCCTCTAGCTAGCGGTCTGCCGACGATAACAACTGAATAACAAAAAGTACAGTCAACATGGTCAATGAGTCGTCTTGCATCATCACGCTTTTCTCGCCCGGTTGCATGTATTTCTGCATAAACAAACGCATATTCCTGGTTCCGTCATCCCGTAAGTTGCAACAGCAGCCATCTCAATGGATTTAGGAATCTGAATCGCACAAAAACCGCACGAAAAATCCATAAAAATCTGCCAGCGTCATCATGATCACAGCATGGTCCGAGTGTTGACATGAAATCCGAGCACGTGGACTGGCACAGAGTAGTCCGAACGTCTGACTCGTATTGCTATTTTTATAATCTGCTGGACGCAATACAGAGTCCGATGATGAGTAACCGAAGAACCAGATTTTGGTTCTACGTCATCAGCAGGATCAGATCACGGATTGGTCGATTCCCGTATCACGTGACCTCAAACTGTAAAGATGGTGATGCTGTGCATTCGCCGATTCAGCTTTTCGAGGGGAATATTTTTCGTGATTTTGATAACAAATTGCGGTTTGTCTGGCTAAGAGTGAACAGAGAGCGTGATTGCGAGTGTAGCTGGTTGAAACAGCAAGTAAAATGCCTGAAGGCAGCGCTGTCAAGTGATACGATTGCCGTGCACTAAATGTATTCAAAACACGACCTGGGGATGGACGGACCAATCAAAATAGACCCCCCCCCCGCGACAGGCTTCATCTGACTCTTGTTGCGGCCGTCAGTTCTGCAAATGAGCAACAGGAGGCAGTGTTCGGACTAGGCACAGAGTTGCCACCTCATTGGCTGGTTCGGGGATGACGTCAGATTATCGTTAATGTATGATAAGAGGACGGCAGCCCAGGATGGCAGATGCTGCACCAGTTCATCAACGGATGGACTGTCGCTTTAACAACTGGTCAACTGATTAATGTTGTTATCAGCGAGTGAAGCCTGCCGCACACTGTAGCTATCTGCTGACCAAAAAGCCCTTCGAGACCGTTTGCTCAGCAGATAGCTCGCGTGTGCGCATATTTTTCGGTGACCAACGAATGCCTGGATTCCGGAAGGTTGGCCGGACGGCGGTGTTCCGCCAAGTGCCAGCAACCCAAGGTCATTATAAGTGTTCAAATTTTAGGGATGTTTAGAAATCAAACGACAGACGGAAATTTTACGACAACGTTATTTTTCATACTATACATGTACATTCAGCAGATTTTATATTGCATTTTTGGTACAAAAATATCGTTGTCGTTAACGTTTACGTTTATCGTTTGATTTCTACACCTCCGTAATATGATTCATCGAAACGCTCCGTTAGGCCGCTGTTACATTGAAACTCATTTTTTGTCACCCGTCGTTTGTGATTTGGTACGATTCGTCCGGTAATCTGAAGGATGAACTTTATAGGCGTTCATTCTATGATTTTGAATTGGAAGATGAGTGAAAATGAAAAATGAGTAGTTCATTTCCATGTAACAACAGCCTGCTTCAGAACTGTTTCACTTTACCGTTCTTGAACTCAAATCACTGAGATATAAAATATACAAATACGAGAGAGAATATCGTACGTGACGTCAGTGTTACCGTCGCTGATTACTGGCGAGCATGTAAATGTACAAACACATTCTAATGTGGACCGAACTATGGTCGGCTGCTGGCTGAGAAAAAAAACGTCGGCGTCAGTCTTCACGAAATACCAATAATTTCTTTCGTGTTTCCGTAAATGGTAAACTGTACATCTATTTTCTGAAAAACAAGTTATCTTTTGATGAAAAGGTGGTGTAGGCCTAACACTTGCTAGTGTTTCCCTGATTGTTTTAGAAACGCTGGGAGATGAGTCCTCATAGCCGAATGGTTAACACGTCCGCTTAGCAGGCAACGGGTCCCGTGTTCGAATCCAGCCCGGGTCATAGGAGATTAAACATCCATGGCTCTTCACATCAGTCGTATTTGACAGTAAGCCGTGACCGCTTTCGATCGTACCTTTGGAAGGAAAAGTGAAACACCCCATCCAAGTCAGGAAAATGAGTACCTTTAGATGACCTTTTCCATACATGTCAGGGCCAATAATGCTTTGGCTGCGGTCCTGAAGATATACGAAGCACGCGTGGTAGATATAGATCGACTCGTTTCTTTGTGTGTCTCCTATCGTTAAGTCGCAGATGGCGAACATTCAACATGTACAATAACGTCACAGGCGTTGCGAGCAGTGGAAGTGTCTGGTTCCTCGGGACTGCTAGTGGGGCTAAATCCGTGAATGTCGTCCTGGGTGACCCTAAATATCACCCAGGACAAAACTGGGTGACCCTAAACGTCACCCAATTTGAAAATCGCGCCATTTTAAAACCTGCGTCCGAGGTAAGTAAGTGGTACGCTGTTCATGTAGCTGAAAACGAATTCTGACATATCATGGCCGACCAAAACATTCGTGTTCCTGAAGGTGAATTGGGGCAGTTTTTAACCTTCCTTCGTCATGCAGGGACGGATTTTTATCCCGGAAGTTCGTGAGGTTAAGAACAACATGGTTGAAATAGTAAACCAAGGTACAAAAAGCACAAAATTGACACACTAAATGATAATAAACAAGAAGTCAATCTCCAGAATTCACGAATTTTCGACCCCAACCGGGGTCTTTTTCAAGTGGAACTTTACAATCTGAAACTCTAGAAAAGACTGAGCTGAAACCCGAATGTAGAACTATAAAGCCTGTGTAGACAGGGCAAACAAGCAATTAAGGAAAGAATAGCGACCAAGCCCCAAAGGTGGCCGCTGGACAATTAAGGAGAAACTAATT
>NMRB01000364.1:192302-224414 GCA_002633025.1 Notospermus geniculatus | reverse complement strand
CTTAGGGTGAGTTTATACTTCGACGCAGGACCATCGGCGTCCGACGCCCGATCAAAATCTGTATGCCGACACCATTAGGTCGGCGTCCAGATTTTGATCGCGCGTCGGACGCCGATGGTCGTGCGTCGAAGTATAAACTCACCCATAGTCCAGCGTACTTTAGCGACGGCGACCCGTTATGAAGTGACTCAAGTAATAACAGCCTCGCGATCGGACGCCGACCAAATCGCACGACAGGGTCGGCGTCGAACGCAAGATCGCGCGTTGGTCGCCAGCGATGGTCGTGCGTCGAAGTATAAACAAGGCTTTAGGCCGGTTCCAGGTATCGTCAAACACGGTACTTGGAACCGGCCTAAGGGTGAGTTTATACTTCGACGCACGACCATCGGCGTCCGACGCGCGATCAAAATCTGGACGCCGACCTAATGGTGTCGGCATACAGATTTTGATCGGGCGTCGGACGCCGATGGTCCTGCGTCGAAGTATAAACTCACCCTAAGACGGTTCTAACGATAGAACCGCTTTATGAATACGACCCTCAAAGTTTAGACTAGTAGGAGAGACCAATCTTGTCCCAAAACCTGGAAAAAATTAGTACATAAACGATTTTTTGTCATTTTATGCAGATGACTGTGAGCAATCACATACTGAAAATCCCATAAAATGCTCATTGGGGGAAACATTTTATTAAGGTTTGAATTTTTGGATCGACTTTCCAAGAACAGAGGTTTGTACATGAGAGTGGAACGGATGTACAACTAACTTATGAACGGTTAGATTTACACCCCATAATGTATGACCAACAGATTGAAGCATGGCGCAACAGAAGCAGACAAGCATGTTTTTAATTGTTTTATGTAATAAGAAATGACGTTTTTATATAAACTAACACAAAATTAGACAAAATACATAAAAACACTGTTTCCAATTCCGTAGTTAAAAACTACAAAAAAACATTCCTTTTCGATTAAGAGGCGCCGTGTTTCTATATTCTGTTTGTAATACATTAAATGAATATGAAATAGAAATCGGGTTTCTAAGGTGAAAGACATTGCTTCCTACCAGAATCGAACCCACGGACCCTCGCATAAGGCATCAGTCGCCAGCACTAAGGGGCAGCACGCCTTAAACCACTAGGCCAAATCCCCATCTTCAAAAAAGATGGTTCAATGGCCCATGTTTAAACGAGGCGTCCATCAGTACCCTGCGAGTAGTCCAATACATTAAATGGGTGTAAATCCAACCGTTCAAAGGTTAGTTGTACATCCGGTCTCATTGTCCTGTAGAAAAAGTTCAGTTGTTGGGTCCTACGATAATATCAGTTCCAAAATTCAATTGGCCAGAACTTCCGTAACTTGCTGTTTTTCGTATATGGATCGGAAAATCTTATTATTTAAAATTATTTAAAATACTAATTAGATATTACAGCGTGAATGAAGACAGTGTCTTATATAGTCTGTAAGCTTGGATCAAAATGGGCCCACAGAGCACATCTTTTTAAAAGCGTGTAAAAATTTTTCCCCAAGTGTGATTGATGGGGATTTTTACTATGTGATTGAGGAGTCTTCAACAGACATAGTGACACATGTTTCATTTATGTTTTAATTTTTTCCGGGTTTAACCCTTCTATCAGTCGAGTTGGGGCACCTGTAACCTGACTTACCGCTCAGGCCGCTGTTACATAAGAGCTCATATTTCGCTTGTTTGTGATTTGGCACGAATCGTCAGTAACCTGAAGAGTGAACATTAGGGCCGTATAGGGCCGATTTTATAAACGATGGCTAAGATAACCATCGGGTTTCATCACCCCATAGTTGACAAACTGTTTGCTAACCGAAATAAATTTTTCGATTTTATGAATCGTTGATAGCCAAACATTCTAAAAGTAAAAATGTTTACTTTGATTAATTAGCGGTTTTCAGAACAGCCGATGGTTAAACCGAGGTTTATCTTAGCTATCGTTTATAAAATCGGCCCTTAGACGACAGGCAAAAATCCACATGCGATCCGATCGAATCCGATTGTGGTTCAAATCTCTTACGTGTAAACGCTACCCAATGCGGTCCAATATGGATTTTGGACCGCATTGGACCATATACGACCACATTCAAATCTCGTCTAAATGCAAATGAGACCCGATGCGGTCGATCGGATCCAATCGGATCGAATCTGAATGTGGTTTTTTGGCTTGTCGTCTAAACGGCCCTATTGCATTCTCCATTAACTCTTCACATAGGCGTTCATAATCTGACTATGATCTTGAAAGGAAAATGAGGCCGGAGTGAAGAATGCGTCGTTCATCCCCACGTAACACCATGTTACGTCATGTAGAAAAGAGAGCATAGTGTTATCCTGGACACAAACGAAGCAAAAAGAACACCGTGCCTGCCAGCAAACCTTTCATGCACGTGTGTGATCTGTGCGGTTCCTTTCGTCATGCCATCTATGCATGGGATTGTATTGGTAGCACTTTTTGTTGTCCTGCGACGTGTGCGCAGCTCCAAATACACCGGGAAGGGAATCACTCTCCATTCCACTTTCGAGTGGCGCGAGGTTTATCATGTTTATCCGCTGGCTCAAATTTGACATACCACACATTAATCATGTTAATCGATTTGTCTTTTTTGCCGCTACAGCCATCATCACTGTCATTTTCCCTACAAACGTGACAGAAAAAAGTTCTTTCACCAATCTCAGTTCGTGTTCACGGCCGAAATGGCGGCCATTTGGAAATGACGCAATGCATCGCGCACGTGTAAACTGCACTGAACACCATGGCGAAATGAAATGGGTTTTGAGAAAGGGATCCCTTATGTCGGCCTTACGCGAAAAATGAAGATAGCAGAAAGATACCGACAAGAAAGACAAGTCAATTGATGTATGGTACATGTATGTCAAATTTGACCCAGCCGTTGCAGAGATATCGGCTGAAAACCTCGCGCCACTTGGATGTGGAATGAACAGCATTGAATGTACTGTCGAGATTCTCGTATAGGCGATTCCTACAAAGATGGTGGCCTACTAGTCCTCCCACATGATGCCATGGCTATTCATTGTCCAAGCGTGACACATGTATAAGACTACCAAACGCATCCTCTAATTGAATGGTATTAAGCTTCTGACGTCACATGGCGGGTCTAGATATATCGCACATGTAGATGGTATTTCATGGACTGAATTGGCGGACTGTCTCGTCTTGGTGTTTCATTCCGTGTGCCAGTGTTTCTCCTTTCTGTTTTGGAAAGCGGCAGATAGATCGACACGTTTCTCTCTGTGTCCCCTAATACCAAGTCGCTGCATATCCCGTCAAACAATAGTAGGGGAACACTAAGAGATGGGGAACATTCAAAAACGTTACATTTGTTTTGCATCTATGCAGTGACCACGAAAAATCGACTGCATTGAAGTTCTTCCTAATTATTATGATCGTATCACGCACATTAGGCCGTTGTTACATAGAAGTGAACTCCTTACTTTTCATTTCTTCATGCTCTTTTTCCATTCGTGATAAATGAAAAGGCAATTTCCAGAGTGTTTGCGAATTTTCGACCCCAACCGGGGTCTTCTTCAGGCTGGAACTTTACAATCCGAAACTCTAGAACAGTCTGAGCTGAAACCCAAATGTAGATTAGAAGTATCCCATCCAAACAGGAACATCCAAAGAAAGAAATAGCACTAAAATTGACACACAACGTGATAATATACAGGAAATCAACTTCCAGATTTTGCAAATTTTCGACCCCAACCGGGGTGGCACTTAACAGTACAACAGTACTTCAGGCTGGCACTTAACAGTACAAGGCAGTACAAGAGTCTATTCTAGAGTCTTGTACTGTTAAGTGCCAGCCTGAAGAAGACCCCGGTTGGGGTCGAAAATTTGCAAAATCTGGAAGTTGACTTCCTGTATATTACCATCCAAACAGGACGTGACAGCAATTAAGGAAAGAATACAAGCCCCAAAAGGTGGTTGCTCAACCTAACAGAACTGTAATTAGTGAATGCAAGGCTTGAATAGGCTGAAAGGAAGGGTGTATAATATGGCTTGGAGGAATTAAACTAACAGTATAATTATACTAACAGTACAATACCCCCAAGACTATAGTAATAATTTATATTAAACAAATATATGAGGAAGTGATAAAAAATTAGGCCTAGAAAAAGAAATGAAGAAAGAGATAATAAGAAATGAAGGGGCAACAGTAAAGAAAGGAAGCCTAGGCGAACAGCACCTACAAAACCTGACCAACGAAAATTTAGAAACAGACCATGGACGAAGACAAAGGCCTAAAAAAGAGGAACCCTGTCCTCCAAGGAAACGGGTCTACTAATGGGAAAAGAGGGGTTGCAAAGCACTGACCAGCGAACAAAATAGGAGAAGAGCAATGGAAGACAAGGCCTAGAAAAAGGACCCCTGTCCCCCGGCCCGAGCTACAGTCTTCCAAAGCAACGACCCTATTTTCCATTCAAAATCAAAATCAGAAATGAACGCCTGTGTGAACAGTTACTGGAGACCGCAATGTTCATTATTTTTCAGGTTATGGATGATCCGTTTCGCGCCAAATCACAAACGACGAGTAGAAAATGCGCTCCAATATAAACAGCAACATGACAGCGCCCTAACGTGACCGTAGAAAGTGGCTTTCCGGAGACCACTCCAGGCCCGTGAAGGGCGCTTGACATAGCCCCAGTTTTGCCCCCCCCCCCCAAAGGTACTGCTCATCCAAGGCTGATATACGTTGTCGTGTGTTGACGTGACAGGAAAGTTGCACTCCAAATCCCAAAAGACTTACCGGATACATTAGGTAACGGCTCTATCGGTGTCGAAAGGCTGAATGCTTGTCGACTAAATACTAGTAACCCTGGTAACAGGATAGAGCTGGCCTTTATTGCCATCTTTTAATATTAACACTTTTGGTCTGGATAAGTTTTTTATGAATCTCCCAAATTCAGACTACCAACTTGAGTCAATCAGACAGGTGGAGAACGGCATTTTTTGTCACGTCTATGCAGATCACAGAAAGCCAACACAAGCTGGGATTTCGCCTACATGTACTTTGAATTTGACTAAGCTAGCGAATGCCACTCAGACGAATTTGGCGCGCGGCACCGTTGTTTGGATGGACGTATCGATCTTGCAGCCGCACAAAGAATCAAACCGATTGGATTTAAGGAATGCGGCAGTGCCACGTGTCGCAGGCAAAAAACTGGCTAAGGCATCAAGAGCCGAATGGGTGAATGTCGTCCTGGGTGACCTAAATGTCACCCAGGACAAAACTAGGTGACCCTAAACGTCCCCCAGAACAAGGCTGGGTGACGTTAAGACCCTAAACATCACCCAGATTGAAAATCGTGCCATTTTAAAACCTGCGTCCGAGGTGTGGTATACGCTGTTCGTGTAGGTGAAAACGAATTCTGACATCTCCATCATTGACAATCTCATTGCCAGGCAAAGATTTCGCCAGAAGTTCCTCTAAGTACAACCCACTCCCTCATGACGATGAAGATGCATATTGCTGTATCAAATCCATGTTTTACTTGGATTTTATGGTGCAAAAACGTCAAAGTCACGTTTTGTTAATTGCATGATATAGCGAGCGCTACCTGACAGACGTTCCACTCTCGATCGCCAACCTCCGACGATTTTGAAACTGGGTGACGTTCAGGGTATGAACGTCACACAGCCTTGTTCTGGAGGACGTTTAGGGTCACCCAGTTTTGTAATGGGTGACATTTAGGGTCACCCGGGACGACATTCACCCATTCGGCGCATCAAGAGCATACTGCCATGTTTCATGTTTCAGCCATTTTAAATATGGCTGCGCCGAATACATCTGAGTGTTATTCGTCTGTGCGGCTAGCTTAAGAGATGATTCTGCAAAGTTCGAAACGAATGACCGCCATCGTCCCGAAAATATTGGCCCGCATTGCATCTTTAATGTTCCTTCCTACTGCGACTGAATAACTTCCTCGTTGTCCATGTGTAGACCAACGCCAAGTTTCCCCAAGTAGAAACTGTCATGACACTTCGTTCTACGTTTGTAGGTCTTACACTTCGTTCGGAGTGTGAAGGCCAACGAATCGTTCTTCTTGTGTCGTGGGTCAGTGCAGAGTTCAGTGTAGGCCTCATGCACAGTCTCTACACAGGTAAAGAATTCTACGGTGGCGGGGGTGACTAGCCTGGCGTATTTTCCCGCTGAATATGGAAATGATCTGAATGAATTTATTCATGGGCTCAACCGCAGTCGGTCACAATCATAGCCTGTTTCAATATTTCGCAAGTGTAGTTCTTAGGCATGTTACGCCCGGAATGGTATTGCGCAATACCTCTTTCGACGCATTTCCATTAGGCCACGCCGTTCCTTAACAATAGCTCTGTCGTCGATGATTTTTGAACAGACTTCATCCGAACGTGACCAACTCCACACGGCGTTCTTCATTACCATAACAAAGGGCTCGCGGGGAAAGTTGCGGACTTTCTCACAAATTTTCACGAGCGATTTCTTTTTTGTGCGTGGATCGATGGTCAATCTGATTTCGAATATGATCTGGAAAAAAACTTCTTCTAAGCCCGTTCCAGCCCCGATTTTTGAATTTTAGACGAAAACACCCAAAATTATTCAGTTTTCTGTTTTGACCTTTTTCAGGCCACTAATTAAGCAATTGCTAATTAGTTATTTCAATTTTGAAAAATCGGGCCTCGAACGACCATAGAACTCGCCATGCTGCATCCATCACTACCTAAAATCCGGTCATTTGGAACCGGCTGTACCCGTCATCGCCTCTGAAAACTTCATCTGGGACTTGCCATTGTTCATGAATAAAATTACATAATCAGTTACTTATTGTGCAGTTTTTCAATTCGGAGATCTGAAACAATACATAAACTCACAAATTTCGTTGGCAAAATAAACTTCGGTCGTAACACATTCGTGCAATTCAATTTCAAACGGACCTCAATTGGATGCGTTCACTATCTCCCCCGCCACCTTAAAGCCCGTGTCACACTGTGGCGACTTAGGCGGGCGAATCCCCGCGAACTAGAATGAAATGGTCGATGGACCATTTGCTCACCCCTTTGGACATAATAGTCATGATAGTGTAATGACAGAGAGAAGTATGTACATGTACATGGTCCATTTTTTATATTTTTCTGGATGAAACATGAGCAGACAAGTTCCACATCAACCGCAAGGGCTCTCCTCCCCTGGCGGCGGCATCGGGAACGAAGACTGGTGTCCTGTCCAAGCCATAGTCAGTGGTACATGTACCAACTATAGGCTTGACTATAATACTACATCGAAGCCATAGCTGACGTGTCCAGGTAGTGAGCCAAAATGACCGCTGTCCTTTTCATCGCTTGAGAAGTTCGACGCGCTGTGATGTCGTCAGTAACCCTTTATCAAGTACGGTACCGTCCTTGAACTCATTTTTATGTGTTACTGTAGCCATCGGCTCCATACCCAATCGAACTTAGATCATTCAGAATGGTACATTTGAACATTCTTGTCAAGGATGATCTGTGTGTAGGCCTACACTTAGGGCTCTCTCCCTCTGTGTACTCGGCTCTCTGTTGCAAGTGCAGTGTGCCCGCATACTTAAGCCGAATCGGTTAATGTCGTGCTGGGTATAACAGAAATATACGCAGGTTGAATGTCGTCCTACAAAACTGTACCCTGGGTATAGTTCGGTCTACAGAAGTATACCCAGTACCGTAGTTTTGAGCCTGGGTACGAGTTAGGAATGCATGGCCGCCATTTTGTCTCTCGCTTCAACTGAGACTGAGACGGTAGTTTTGCAATCAACATCGTCAAAATACCAGTCAATATTGTCAGCTTTTGTGCTCATCGATAGCAAGGGTCAACTGTTAACCTTTGTCTTAACACAATGGTCCAAACTTATCGCAAGTTAAGCTCACAATTTCAAAGAAATGAGCAAACGAACAGAGCCGATCTGCGTCATATGTTTGTTCGGTGCCGTGCGTTCATCTACGTCCGCATCGACATTACATCAGCCGTGCTGCGAGTACTATGGCGGATTTAAGTGACGATAAACGGCACGAAAAATTCTTTGAAGACTGTCGGTACGATAGGCTATATTAATATGGTGCCCGTCGTGTCGGGCGCTATATGTTTTTCGACTTGTCATGCTTGTGCATGGTGATATGTGGCATTTGCAAGAACAATCTCGACTTCAGGTGCTGTATCCAATTCTCGGTATACTTTTGTATTTGTAGGACGACATTGAACCTACTCTTCATTCAAGTTCCGATTGGCGCGAGGTTTATCAACGATAGCTCCGCAACGCCTGGGCCGATTTTGATGAAACATACGTCAATCGACTTGTCGTTCTTGGCGGTATCTTATAATCCAAGTTTCATCGCGATATTCCCACTATTTCTCGATATTTTGACCCCTGTACATTTGCACGCGAGGTTGTGTACAAAGTGTAGTTCCACGATTTGGCCGCTACGAGCGCTGTGTTTTGCGTGGTCGCGTCGATTTTTCGTTGGGGTGGGCAGCCGCTCCTGCGTTCACGTGTTCAGCTGAGTTTTCCCTGTGAGTTTATGTGCTAGAAATATGGATGTTTTCCGTTGCTATATTTGACTAAATGTAATTTTATTCATCTGACGGACAATAAATCTCTGTTAGCATGGAATAAACTGAGGTCAGATGCGAACTGTCTGAGAGGCTTCTCTCCCCCGAACAAATAGTCCGATCTGACGTTCCTCTTGTGGCGCTGGCGATGACGTCATTTCGATGGAGGCAGCCGATCGGCGAAAATGACATTTTGGTCAATTTCAACGACTTAACTGCAATAAAGTCCGATGAAACTTGGATTATAAGATACCGCCAAGAAAGACAAGTCGATTGACGTATGTTTCATCAAAACCTCGCGCCAATCGGAACTGGAATGAAGAGTAGGTATATTTCTGTTATACCCAGGACGACATTAACCGATTCGGCCATACTTAATAATTTAGAGACTATAATGGATAAATAGTGTACCACTCGACAGATTTTCGACTGTCCCCCAGAAAAAGTTTGTGCGCGTCTATTATATTTAGGTTGGCCTATAAACATGTTTAAATATCTATCACTGAGCTGATTTTTAGCGAACTTGTGTGCGTCTGACAGAACGGCATGGATGATTGACGTCGTGGAATGGAAGTCACATGGCACACTGTGTTGTGACGTCGTCACGTCATGCATCTGGGAGGACCATGGCGCACTTCTTTTTAAAAAGTCATTTGGACTTTATTGGAACTTTGCCGGTCCCGTACGCTTCTGTGTATACATCAGTTCAAACTAGGTCATCGTCTATGTCGTCATGGCGACTTCTTCTCTTGGTCAACAGGGAAGCTGGTGTGTTTTCATTGGTTTCAACGAAGGATTCCGGCAGTCGGTGGCATTTTTGGTGGTTCTCTTCGATATTTCTACAGGGCAGCCCTTAATTACGCTGTGAAAGGGTCTGGTACTCGTTGAGGAAAGGAAAAATCACTGGTTTCCCTGCTATATCACCATAGCGTGCGAGAGATCGAGCGAAGAATGGAGTGAATTCGCGATCTACGGCCATGTGCATCGCCATTTTTGTCCATTCGGAGGCCAAACCTGGGCGAGTTTTTCTGTATATCGCACCCGAGTTCACGTTGGTAGCGATTTTCATTACCGCCTGGTGATCATCTCGAGGACCATCCTTCGTTGAAAGCCATTAAAAAATTGACTTCCGTTTTGGACATGGAAAACGGCAAACTGCGCATGCGCGAATTATCCATGGCAATGACCTAATTACGAAGTTTGAACTCATCTATACAGTACACGCTGTACTTCTTGTATGTTTGTGAACTATAGGTAATTGTGAATATGACGGTGCTGTGTATTTGGGATGAATACGCTAAGTTTACTTCCAATCTCTTTTTGAGTAAAAAATACCCTGGAAAAACTTTGTAAACATAGGTACACTTTTAACCGTACATGTCTATAGTTCATCAAATATAACACAGTTTGCTGTTTCTGGTACCGGTGTCGTAGAATGTCATGCCCCCTGATATGAGATGCCCCACAACAATAGATTCTGACGGATTAAGGGTCAGCCGGGCACTGGCAAACAGAACTTCTGTTAACTTCTGTTACCAGATGTCCCCTGAACAAAAGAAGCGGGCATCTGATATCGGGGGCATTACATTCTATGACACCTCTATACTACATGTATAAAACGTCAAGGCACTTCCGTCCGTCAGCATTAGCGGCGTTGCGCAGTGACGTCATCAATCACCGTCCAAGTTGGCCCATGTGGGTACTGCTATCATCGGCTACTACTACTGTCATCGGGTAACTGGCTCGTACTGTATTTACACTTATTTCGCCCGTCAATTCAAATTCGTGGAATGAATTGAAAACACGCAATCTCACACGCAATAATGCAATCTCTACAACATTGTACAATGTGATGTCAATGGATTTCTCCGCGCTGTTGCCAGGTCTGCGATGATCAACCTCCTCCGCATGTCCAGCTGAGCTTGACTACTTCCGGTCTACCGTCCGATGGTCGCCATTTTGTTCTCGATTCAAAGTTTCAGTGGGGCGTATTAACCATTGAGCGCATAAAAATTCAAAAAAAACTCACCTGCATGTACGTCTGTTAGTTATTGAATGATAGCAGCTGGATTGAATTGAAAACCAGTGGGAAAACAAAGCGAATCGTCCAAACAGCGAGCTGTAGAAAGACCAGTACCAACTGGCTGACGACGACGTGAGAACTCCATGCCACGACGTCATCACAGGGTACAATCTGGTCCCGCAAGATTTCATTCGAGACCTGAATTTTGATGAATGAAATCTCTGGAACATTTGGCTGACATCTTGCGTCCATGACGTCATCTTGTCATCTAGTGTTGATGCCGTGCTTCTACACCAGCGGATTGACCTTAGCAACGAAAATCAACGGTGACGTCAGCAAACGATGACGTACGTACCTCACCTCTGATTGGCGCGGACGTCAATTTCACTTTCAACGACGGGTGGGGCTAGGTCAAGTAATCAAGCGTCAAGGTCAGATGGGAAAGTAGTTCTTAATAAAATCACCGTGTCTATGGTTTGGGGTGGATTGTGAGGGCATCGTTGATACTATTATTGAGTGAGTGTCATTTGCAAGTGTGCTAGGGGCAGATATCATATAGGATAGATATGGCACTTCATCTTTGCATTGAATCCCTGGCTATTCTAGACGCATTGATTTGATACAGGAGGCCAATTTTTCGTACGACTTCAAGTAGGGACAGAAGCAAATTTCGCGTCTAACAAATGTTTAGTATCCTTCCTAGAGCTGTGTGAAATTTCATCATAATTGATTATTTCCATCGACTGGATTTGGCGGGGCGCTTCGACCTCAAATTTACACGAAATGTACAGGCCATGTATTACTGTACTTAGCCCCCGGTGGGTGAAGCAGTCTGTCGGCCGGCCACGTCGAGCGTCACATCGTTTACCGGGGTTGTCCGGTTTATTGGATAACGCTGCACTTGACCGAAGTTTCGTGGAGCACCGTCAACGGGACTGACATTAGACAGGTGTAACGTTTTTCAGTGTGGCCATTTTTCTGCGTGATTCGCACTGTTCGGACCACACTGGGAAACGGACTCGCTGTTTCTCTGTGTGTCGCCGATTGCCAAGTCACCGCTTATTCCGTCAATCTACAGGGCCGTATTTAGCTTTTTGGTCCTGGGGGGGCAAAAGCCTCTCTGGGGGGGCAGAAGACCTCTTTTTGCCGTTTTTTGCCCAAAATCTGCATGAAAATCACGTTTTTTGGTTGGCTCTGGGGTGCAGCGGCCCNNNNCCCCCCCCCCCGCTAAATACGGCCCTGATCTATTGTGATGTCACACTCGCACACGCGCCTCACTGAAAAACGTTACACCGGGTTTACATAAGCTACGGTACACCTCTTGAAAATACCCGTGTTTTTCCAGACCCGTGTCAAACCCGTGTGTACGAAAAGCCCGGCGAGAGGTCACACTAGCAGTACTTCCACCTATCCAAAATCCCCGGGTTTTTTAGACCCGTGTCTTCCCCAAGCTTGAAAAAAACCCACCTCGCGCTTTCATCTATTTTCAGTACATTACAATTGCATGCTGGCGAGCTTGCCGTGTCTAATAGACACGGGGTTTTTAGACACGGGTCTATTAGACACGGCAAAAAATAGGTGTACGCGCAAGAAACCCGTGTTTCACCCGGGGTTTCGGATAGGTGGAACCACGGCTACTACTACATTATAGCTAAGTAGCCCGGCGACAGGTGCTCTGCATGTACTGATTCTTCGGTCATTTCTGTGTTGGCACGCATTGTTTGAGGCGCGAAAACGATGTCACTTAATGGCTGCGCCATCAGTAGCCGTGCTGAGAACTAACGAAAACACGGGGATTTCGATTAGCACGGCGACATTGCCGTGTTTCCAAAAGCCGTGTTTTTCAGACACGGGTTTCTTGAAGCCCAGCAATTCATGGGAGCGTACCTATGTGTCCCAGGTTCTATGTGTCCCGGGTCCTTTGCGTCCCGGGTTCTATGTGTCCCGGGTTCTTTGCGTCCCGGGTTCTATGCGTCCCTAAAGACAGTTTTTTTGTATGCAGGGTTCTATGTGTCCCGGGTTCTATGTGTCTCCGGTTCCATGCGTCTGTCCCAGTTATGATTGACCTTGTCGCCATTTTATTCTCAAGTGCAGTCAACGAACTCATATTTTAATCATCATGGATAAAGTATGTATTATCATGGATAAAGTATGTATTAACTAAAATAAAAATCAATGTTAGCATTTAATGTACAACTTCCACGATGAAAAGCAGTAGTTCCACGGCCCATCTATCATTACTCATATTCAATACATACCAAACAATTACGTGGTTTTTATGAAAGGTTAATTGGACTTTTAATCTTCCAAAATGCAGGAGCTACGGTGATACTGAAGAAAAAAAACAGGGGCCTCCTGTTTCATAAAGTGACTTTAAGCTAATGGTACCATTAACTCAATGCATTTTCCATTTGATTAAAGGTACCATTAGCTTCAAGGCACTTTATGAAACAGGGCAAATGGAAAATGCATTGAGTTAATGGTACCATTAGCTTAAAGTCACTTTATGAAACAGGCCCACGGTCATTACCTTGGTATCTTCACACTCCACCAGAGGGCTTTCAAATTCATAATCCACATTTTTTTAGTGATGTTTCCAACCGTTATAACATGTATCAGAATTCATAATGAATGCTAACGCCGATTTATTTTAGTTAATACATATCCATGATTATTAAGATATGAGTTCGTCGACTCCACTTGAGAACAAAATGAGGACAAGGCCAACCATAACTGAGACAGACACATGGAACTGGGGACACATAGAACCCGGGACACATAGGACCCGGGACACATAGAACCCGGGACACATAGGACCCGGGACACATAGGGATGACCCCGCAATTCATAGGTGTGACCGCAAAACCCCCGGGGATTTTATGTAGTGTAACCACGGCTATAGAAGTATACGGTCTACGAACACGCGCGCGAACAAAGGTTTCATGGTCATGAACGCTCCATTAGGCCATTGTTCGCACGCGTGTCCGTATCCCGTGGGCCTATGTCTCTATGTAAACTCGGCCTTGCGAATTATGGACCATACTAGTAACCCGTCATTCGACGGGTACTTTGCTAGTACTTGATTAAACTGGCCAGTTGTTGTACTTACAATTATGCCTAGTGGTATTGATCACCGTTGGACCATCATCTGGGGCTCTGATCATCCACATGCAGTGCCTCAGCCGTGAGCTGTTACGCAAGGCCTCCATTGTTAGTACTGCTGTTGGTCTGCTGACCATATTCCTCTGGGTCCATATTCATAGGGCCGTATTCACGGGTGGCACTTTAGCCTAAAGTACAGCTTAAGTTAGACTTTCTCAATGCTTGAAGCATTGAGAAAAGTCAGACTTTAATGAAAGTGTGACCCGTGCACACGGCCCATAAACATACATAAGTCAAAGTGTGGTACTTATCTTTTGTCATGTTTGTGTCGAACAAAGGAGACGTGTCACACTAAAGCCCGTGTCACACTGTCCCGAAATTAGACACCCGATGGCCACACGAATATGGAATTTTGAATTTCGCGTGAAGATGGCCCGGGAGATGGCCCCGAAGTCAACTTCCAGAATCTTGCAAATTTTCGATCACAACCGGGGTCTTCTTCAGGCTGGCACTTATCAGTAAGATTTCCAAAAGTTTCCATAATTCGTATGGCCATCGGGTGTCAACTTCGGGACAGTGTGACACGGGCTTTAAGGCCTGTCCACACGATCATACATTTTGTTCAAAACATCATCATATATTTGTATGATGATGTATGATGATGTCCAAACTTGTTGTGGATTTCCGTCTACACAATGCAGCTAAAATTTTGAACATCATCATATTTCATGATCCATTGTTCAAAACAGCATCGTAAACTTGTATGATGATGTCCAAGTTTGTTGTGGATTTCGATCTACAGTCCAACATTCATGGACATTTGTATGATGAAGTATGATGAAACATGCAGCTAAAAATTTGAACATCATCATGCATGTTCAAGTTCGTTGGGAAAACAGTCCACACTATCATACATTTGTCCATGAACATCATCATACAGATGTTTGATGATGTTTTGAACAAATGTATGATCGTGTAGACGGGCCTTAAAAAATTGAACATCATCATACATGTTGGTTGTTGTTCATGTTTGTCATGTTTGTTGGGAAAACAGCCTACACAATGAAACATCTGTCCATGAACATCATCATACAAATGTATGATGATGTTTTGAACAAATGTATGATCGTGTGGACAGGCCTGACTTGAATATTCCCGTCCACAACAAAATAGTTCCCTCCGCCACGTTCACAGTGTGTGATGCGGCATCACGCCTCCCATGTTCTGAGTATTCGCTTCTCATTTGCCTAATCATGATAATGAATATGGGCCCAGGATTCCTTGTTTTCTAGGATTCCTTGAAATCTATATGGCCCTTGAATCGTCATGAATAATACTGTATAGTTTGCGAGGCAGGAGTGTAGAATCCCCCGTCGGATGTTTCTCCGCGTGGTTTTATCTGCATGATTCGGCTTGCTTACAAGCAGGAGTTACCTGAATATTCAACCATTCGAACAAGTTTCGCGGGCCGACCGATTATCGCAAACTAGACAGTATGTGGTGTGTGTGTACTATATAAAGCCGCTCTCACACGTGCGACAGTTTGCCTGCGATTGTATTTTTTACGTTAAGCAAACAATCGCAGGAATCATTGCAGATTTGTCGCAGAAGTATCGCAGAATTGTCGTAAACATAACGATAATCAGCGTTTTTTTGGCGTTCATTGCGGTTGTTTGCGGCAGTCTGTGATAATAGCTGCGGCAATCCTGCGACAATTTTCTAATTTTTAAACCCTCGCCAAAATTTACGGGTTTTCTGTCTGCAGCCTCTTCTGTCGCCACCGATAATTTGGGGTTTTAAACGATATTTTGCGACATTGTGCGATAATTTGCGACAAGTCTGCGGTTGCTTTGCGATACGTATGTGACAGGGTTTAATCGTTTGAACATTTCCAAAATTTCACGATTATTAGCGATTGTCTGCAATATTACCGCAAGGTCTGCGATAGTTTGCGACAGTACACCTGCGACTGTCTATCGCAATTAAACGCAGGCCAACTGTCGCCCGTGTGAGAGCGGCTTAACTTCAAACACACGCATATTCTCGCGTGGTCTACTTTACCGTGGATAACCCCATTGAAATTTGGTTACTTCCGGGCATGAAGCCATAATCCGGTGCTGTTAGAGATGGGAGTATTCTCCGTAACGGGCGACAGCACAGACTGATTTAGGCAACACTTTAGTTCTCTGTCTGTAAAACAACACCACTGTGGGTTGCGGGGTCAAATCCCCTCGCGAACACGGCCCGTTGCACTGAAAACATCAACTTGGGGAATTCAGCTTGCTATCGCAATCATGCACGTCGACGATGTTTCATAAAATAAAAAGAATCTTGACTTTATTCATCACAGCAAATACAACAGCGGCAGGTTTCGAACAGTATGGCTACCGCAACCACCACAACGACTCCCCCATGCCGGGCAGCCTCATGTCTCCACGGCAAACCCAAATTGTCCCCAACAACGCTGAATGGGTCAATGTCATCCTGGGTATACCTTATGTTTACCCAGGATTATCCTGGGTAATCATTTTCTTTACCTAGGATCATCCTGGATAAACAATCCCCATAAGCATGATAAGGATCCTTAACTTTACCCAGCTTGGGAGTTCCCGCCGAATCGTGCTGATCGCTCCGAGGATGGAATTTGGTACGTGCGTCTCTTTCGGCAGAGAACATGCAGTAGGATCATTGCTAAAAAGGGCTGAAAATTACCGCTATACCTCCTCCGGGGTTTGCAATAGGGAGACAAGACCAATCCTTACAACTTTTCAAAAGGGACCGATAGTAAATTCTCAAGGACTTTAGGAGCGATAGGCCTAGGTAGAACATGTATAATCCGTGTGCATTTCGTCATTTTCATGAATTTACTTTTTGCAGAACATGCAGTACGATCGTAACTCGAAAGGGCTGAAAATTACCGCTATACCTGCTCCGGGGTGTGGAATAGGGAGAAAAGACCAATCCCTACAACTTTTCAAAAGGGACCGATAGTAAACTCTCAAGGACTTAGGAGCTAGGCCTAGTTCGAGGCCACCCTTCCTTTCATGATTTACGCTGAATATCTACCTCACTACACCACTCAGGAACTCCAATCTGGGTAAAGTTAAGGATCCTTATGTTTACCCAGGGCCGTCCTGGGTAAAGAAAAGGATTACCCAGGATGATCCTGGGTAAACATAAGGTATACCCAGGACGACATTGACCCATTCGGCCCCAACAACCACTTTCTTCTAAAAGACTGAATTAGAAATGTCGATTTTTGGGCATGGACTATCTTAAATATTCAATGACGACTGACACATTAATGCACATCACAAGTGTAGACATGTTGAATTTAACAACAACACTGCTGTGTTGAAAACTACCAATGATGACTTTATGGCTGGTTCGAAGTTTCTCCAACATCATTAGGCCTACCTCCATGACTTCGATCACCTTCGTATTGTCAAATCCTATTTTTGTACATGGCCACTCCATATCATCAGGGACTATTTTACGTGATCGTAGGCGCCGTTTATTCCATCAAAATGTAGCGAAGAGGAAAAATATTCCATATGAATGGAAAACGTAATTGCTTATAATGTTGGCTTCATCTAAAAGTCAGCGCCGCTGCTCAGGATACCGTCAGATTCCGTGCAGTCAACTTGCAACCATGCCAACTAACTTCGAACCTCCTATCCACCCATGCAACCATGCCAATTTAACGACGAACCTTCCAATCCAAAATTGAAGTATTGCCAACTAACGTTGGAACCAGCCTTTCCAAAACTTATCGATTTCCCTTGTGAGTTCCATGCACGCGCATTCAACAAATCACACTAGTATATGTGGCTGCCGATCAGACTAAATGAACTAAAGTGTGTTTTTTGGGTGGCATCAACCATAGCATTCATCATCAATTGAATAGATAGGCCTAATATCAGTGATTGCTGGTTTTGCTGTACACAGAGAAAAAAAATCGATCTCATCTCGAGATACATGTAAATGATTCTCCAGCATACTCTTTTGTCCCTAATGAGTTTCCTTTACTACCCGAACCCAGAATTAGACTGGTACCCGATCCTAACTATTTTACATCGGGCTTTTGCAAATGTTAGGACCGGGCGTGCCTACCCCCTTCGTGCCTCTGATTGGTCGGTGCTGGCGCAGGTGGTAAGTATGTGAACTATTATGTTGATAGATTTTCTATTTTTAACATGGAAAACCCCCGGCGTGATTGGTGAATTTCCTGGGTCAAAGGTCGGTCACCTTCTATCTGCATTCTGGTACGTCAGCTGTATTGATAATTGAATAAATTTACATAATTTACACAAAATTTTCAAGTGACGTCACTGTCAGAATTCCTCCACAAATGGCGGCCAAGACTGGTCCTACCATTCAAAAGCGACACCATCGGTAGGACCAGGTACTAGTCTAACCCAGAATGAGACACCAGTTTCTAAGGCTGGTGCCCTCTTGCATCGACTGGAGACAACTGCAACTGGAGTCTCATTCTGAAGTAGAGACAGTCTACTCCATTTTGAGTTTTCTCAATTCTCCAGTCGATGTGACAGGGCATCAGCTGGAAAAAATTGCTGTCTGATTTCGGGGACCACTCAAGTATTAGCGAGTTTTCGCAAAGCCCCCGAAATCCCAACGCCAACGCCTATCCTTTTGTTCCGTGCTCTCAATTAACTTCGAACCTTCCTTATCCACCCATGCAACCATGCCAATTTAACGACGAACCTTCCAATCCAAAATTGAAGTCTTGCCAACTAACGTTGGAACCTGCCTTTCCAAAACTTATCGCTTTCCCTTATGAGTTCCATGCACGCGTATTCAACAAATCGAACAATTGGCGTTCGCGTCGGCGTTTCGGGGGCTTTGCGAAAACTCCCTAGTGGAAAACAAATCGACGGAATCAAAATCTGCTCATATGAGGAGCTCGAGATCTGGCACAGTAATAAGCGTCTTGAAACTGGTATGGCAACATCGTAGCTCATCCAATGAGTACCTGATCCTATCAACCTGCGCGCTGCAGTCGTGGCTTGTTTGGTAGGACCAGTATTAGCGGCCATTTTTGGAGAAATTCTGCCAGTGACGTCACTTGGAAATTTTATGTAAATTATGTAAATTTTTCAGTTCCCAATACGGCTGCCGTACCAGAATGTAGATAGAAGGTAACCTCCATTTGACCCAGGAAATCCACCAATCACGAATGTGTTAAAAATAGAAAGGTATCAACATGATGGTTCATTTCACCTGCGCCAGCACCGGCCAATCAGATTCACGAACGGTATACTAGGCACAACTGGTCCTTACATATGCAAAAGCCCGATGTAAAATTGTTAGAACCGGGTACCAGTCTTAGCTAATGCAGTATATTCTCTACCGTGCATTCAAGATTTTGATGCTAGAGATGCTGGAGGGAATTTTGAGCGGTTGCCGGCCGACAAACGTGTTGGCCTGCGTTCAGAGCTCCTCTTATCACATGAATTTTGACCTGCATATCTTAGAGTCCCTTGTTAAAATACAACATTTCCTCTTCACCCGCAATCTTCTGTAATTCTTGTTCAAGTGCTTTGGTATAGATCTGAAAAGGGGAATAGCCAAGGTCCTGATTAATACTCCAGGAATTAGTTTTGAACAACTAGATGAAATGGTCCATGGACCATGTGCTCACCCGTTTGAACATAATAGTGTAATGAGAGAGAGAGGTGCATGTCACTTATGAGCAATCTGGGTCAAGTCATTCCCAAGTTGCAGGACTTAATGATTTGGGGGTTATGCCACCTGGTGGCCATATTGGATGTCCGATCGGGCCAAAACTTCACATGCACATAAAGGTCCTGATTTATAGCACATTTGATGATTTTCGGGTAAATATCAAGTTTGAGCACTCTGGGTCAAGCCGTTCCTGAGTTTTAGCACTTGGATGATTTTCAGGTTACGCCACCTGGCGGCCATATTGGATGTCCGATCGGGCCGAAACTCGGTATTTTTGAAGGTACCCCTCTAATACATGTTTATGCAAGATATGAAGACGGTGAAATAATGAAGAACTGTGGCAGGTTTGTTACTTTTGTCGAACTTCGACCTCTGTGACCTTGAAATGTAGGTCAAATCAAAAACCCGTTACATATGTTATGTATCCTAATTAGATACACCTATGATAAAAATTTGGAGATGATCCAGTTATTAGTTCAGGAGTTATTGCACTTTTTGTTTTTTTGGTTTCGGCCACCTGGAGGCCAAGCCAAGAATCGAATCGGACCGAAACTTGGTGTCGTAGGTCATTTGACCTAGGGGTATATATGTATCAAGTTTCAGATCAATAGCTGCAGCGGTTACAAAACGTGCCCTGCTAACGGACAACGACAACGGACGCTGACTGACGACTAAAGCTCACGGGTGAGCTAAAAATGGGAAAAGCCACACGTTAGTCACTAGAATTACATGTACATTTCTGTCATGCTCCGGCTGGAAATGTACGTGGATTCAAGTACATGTATTGTGATCAACGCCAACGTGAATATATTGACATGGAATGTGGGTATAATTCGAATGACAAATTTAAATGGGTTTTGAGACAGTCATACCTTTGATACTTGTGGATATAGAGCCAGTGACACTGGTAACGCTACTGCAAATGAGAAGGTTGTGAAGAATGCGTTAAATGGCAGGTGGAAACGCGGCCTCCGCTTAAGAAACGGTGTCCTGGAAGAAAAAAAAATTACAGTCTTGTTTCGGTAGATGTCCTCAGAGGCAAGCAAGCTCTGTTGAATAACTATCGTAACTGACCACACCCACCGCCTGTTGAATATATTGGGAAGGGACTTTAACCGTAACCGTTTGCTCATTGTTCCTGCTGAGAGACTGAGCCCACCGGCCCCCAGATTTGATGCCTCACCTTTCCAGTATAGCCATGGCTATGGATGGAACCAGCAACACCGGGGCAGCGAGCACAGCTCGACTAATTGCTGTTTGTTCTAATGCCTGAAACGGAAATGAAGAAAAAAACTGATTTATACAATGACGCACCTTCATATTATAATGAGGAACCCGCCGAACTTCGCCACGACGTGGCGCTGTCACTGTAAGACCCGGAAATCCTATTTTCTAACAGTATTTCCATTTACTTCTTGCCCCAAAATAAACCACTCTCTTTGGTTCAATTTTGATTAAATTACACTGTCCTGTTTCATTTTCAAAGTTTTCCATATATCACTGTTTGTTTCGTCAGAAATGCCACAGATGCCAATACCCACAACGTCTTTTGGGGCAATTTCCACGGAAAATTGTGTAGAAAAATGTACACACGCTTTGACGAGGTGACGTCAACAGCAAAAAAGTGACGTCAGTACGCCATTCGGGTCTTATAGATCGATTGCACGCCGTTTCCGATCTTTCCCGACCGCCGTCGTCAAGGCTACCGATCTTGATCGGAAATATAAAAATAGAAACTCCCCGCATGCGCAGTGGGCTGGGTCCGAAAATAAATGACCTTGTCGTCTTTGAGTGACAGCGTAGCCATGCTTCTCCTCGGACCTCTTCTGCCGGTATTCTGAACAACCGCACGTTATTTGATTGTCCAAAATGTGCCCCACAGTTCTTAACAATACATTCTCTTTCACCATTTTACCATTTTATATTTCAGTGTTCGTAATACGTGTACAAAATCGAGATTTTTGCCGCGTTTCGGTTTGTTTACATGTCCATCCCGAAATTGCTTTCGGACCCAGCCCGAGCGTATGCGCGACACTTCGTTGTCTTGATGACGCACAACAATGCCCGAACGGAGATCGGGAATCATTGTTGCGTTGACAACGGTGGTCGGAAAAGATCGGAAACGGCGTGCAATCGATCTATGGTGACTGCGCCATCTGCAGTCGTGCGGGTTCCCCATTACAGATGTTCGTGAGTGTGAGCTTCCATCACCCGTTCTCTCGACACTTGTGGTGAAGATGGTCCCTCCCGCTTCATGAAAATGGAAACGACTGCCCCAGTTTTCTTTGCCTCCTGCACTTTCCTCTTGTTCCAATGAGTCCTAGGACAAACATGACAAAGCAAAATACAACCAGATGCCAACCGTCATAAAATGGCCTACCTTTCTAGCGGCTACCTTAGACATCCCCACGACCTCACCATTCTTCTTACGCACCTCGACTCCTTCGAACAGCTCATTGTTCCGCATTAGGAGGACATTGCAAACACTCGCACAACCTGAGAAACGAGAAATCTGTTGATTTCCTCTTTACCCCGGGCAAGCGGTTGACGTCAAGGATCGAAATCCAAGATGGCTGCCAGGCGACCATATTGGCAGATATTTTCGGTGTCTTCCCACTGACTACATTGTAGTGTCCGTTTGTAATCAAAACAAACTGTACGGTATCCATGGTATCATTAATTTTTAGTGGGCATCGAAGGTCTCCCCCGTTTCTCGGCCTTTTGACTCCTCTCCACGGTCAACTGCCATGGCGGTGGTTGAGACGGATTAAAATTTGCTCAAAGAATTCGTAACTTACTGACTGCTGGGAATGGTACAAATTTCTGTACCAGCATCTTCTTGGCAAAACTCCAGTTGTTGGCTTTTCTGATCAACACAGTCAAACCAACCTGCAAGTGAATTCAGGTGTGGCAACTTAACAAATACACAAACCTAATTTTCCGATAGCAGCTACCACGGTTATTGATATTCTCAATAGTCTCGGACACCCAGCCGTTCAATCACTCCGCAAACTACGTGATATGAACGTCTGGGCCACACCGACATTTCCACTGTTACAGTGCATTGTGGGTAATGCTATAGCAGGTCACGTGACATAAGATGGCTGCTTCCGTATTTCACCTCCTTACAGCCTTCCAAAATGTCTGAATCTGGCAATGAATCGATTGGTGAAGTGATCTGCAACAGCGTACTGGACAGTAGACTCCATATGCAGTCGTCTCATACCGTTTCCCGCCATTTCAACGACTGCACCATTTGGCATCAAAAGTCAGGTTTGGTTGCCAGATGGCGCTGTAAGATACTGACGAATCAAAGATCGAATCGGACCATATCCAGGCAAATCCTTAAGACGTTTCCTGATTCGTTGTAGCAGCCCACGTGACCAAGCAATGCATTCGGTTTTTCACAATCGCATTTGTACGCTGTTGTTTTCCCCAGTTACACAGGTGCCGAACACCCGATGTAAGCTGATCGGTGATTGGCCATTCGCGAAGTGAAAATATTCCCACTTGGGTAGTGGCACCTGGCGGCGAAACATGACATTCCTGGCTATTTGTGGCAGACGTTAGTGGCGCAGCGATTTGAAAGAGGTGCGGCACTACGGCTGCCCCGGGAGACTAACTGGACAGCATCATCTTACTGCAGTTGAATTTCAGGCTGAAAACTGAGCAGGAATTGTGTACATCTGTATTGAAGACGTGGTCGAGAAGTCCCAACTCACATTTATGGTCGTCGCCATGATGAAATCACATGATCGGTCCTCTTGCCCAATCAGCAGCCGGATTGTGATTTTCAAATGGGAGGAATCGGCGGTGGAAATGAGTGACTAGCTCTGTGTCTGATTAGCCAATCTGCGACGGGTGTTGAAATAAAATCACCCATTGCAACGGAATGGGAGCTAGCTGTGTCCCAGACCCTCGTATTATGCTATGCATTATACGGGGTCTGGGCGCCCGAGACTATATTCTCAACTTATGTAGAGAGTCCACTTACCGCTATGCTGCAGGAAGTAGTTACAGCTCCGGTGTACCCGAGCAGGAACCGCCTCGTGGGAGTGGGCTACAGAGAGAGGTCGAAACAAAATAATTTCTGATGGAGAGGAACGCCAGAAGGTCTGTTTCTTGAAACAAACCTACATGTTTGCAACACTTTGTGGGTCTCACCGTGCCTTGGCGGAAAACTTTTCCCGTTCCGAAGCCCACTCGGCGAGAAAGTTATGAATTAGTGCATGTACTCACTTTTGAAGCGTTTCTGTTGGCAAAGTTGACGCAGGCATTCTTCGTCTGGTTTAACCACTGCCAGAACACCGTCTGCCGGAGAGTTAGGCCTGGTAGGAGTATTCCTGTGGCCTGTAATGACGAAGACGGTCAATCTTTTCAGCGAAGTCCATCCTGAGCCGTGGGATTGCTCCCTGTGGAGTTACGATCAAGGGAACGAGCGCTAAGTGCTGAGAACCACTGATTACAGGATTCACCTTGTTGGGTCTGACTCCCAACAAGTATTTGACTGTAATGTGTGAATGACACTGTGAACAAGTAGGCTTACTTACAATAGGAGACCCGAACCACACATAGCCAGACATCCTGAAGGGCAAGAATATTTTCTTGCCAGTATCTGGGTGGATGATGGCCGTTTTGATCTTCTGAGCTCTCCACAACTGTTCATTCGTAACATTTGCGTCCAGTGTGCCGTTTTTGAAATCTTCTATTAACTTGATGGATTTCTCCAACTTTGCCTGAAAACAACCACGCATGTACATGTACGTGCAGGTTTTTAATCTTCATTGCCCAATGAACATTGAGCTAGTGTCTGTCTGGCTGTCCGTGTGAACATGGTGAATGTCTGTCTGTTTGTGTGTTGTACAGACCCCGGAAATTCAGACCGATTACCCTGCACTGCTGACTTATCGAAACAGTTCTGTTTGTGATTTTAATAATGAAGAGCAGAGCACAAAGGGCATATGTCCATTTTTGCACTATTGAGTGTGATATATCAGCAGAAAGCTTGAAGAGCCCTCTATTGCCTTTACGTGGAATTATATCCCTCTACCAGCATTCCAAAGAGCAGAAAATAAGGTTTAAAAAATAGGGCACAAAGCACAGTTTGTTTCACTGGAAACTGCGTTGCTTTCTTCACGGAAGCCATATCGTTCGATTGACTTACCTCGTTCACATACGCTACAGTTACGCTATTTTGCACGTGTTTGTTTTGCGCAGCATTGTGTACAATTACACAAATGTACATACCTGGAGGGGAGGTATGTGAGGTTTAGAAATAGCTCATCGCGATTCTGAGTTTCTGTTGCACGGTATGTACAGCAAAAGCCGTTTTCTTCATCGCAAATTGCGATGCGACAGGCTTATTTCGAGCCTTGAAGTAATTAGAAATTTAAAATCATTTTGTGCACAAAGGGCACAACTCATATGAAATCTTTTGATCCACTTTTAAAAGTGAAAAATGGACATGCCCTTTAGGCTCTAAGCTCTTCAAATGTTGCATTTACATGGATTTGTTCGGAAAAGTGGTCAGGAACGGGGGAAAGGTTTGTAATCAGTTCATCAGAGCCGGGATCAGAGCGGCATTGAACCATAATACTGACCTGTGATGTGAACAAGGTGGTTGGATCCGTCACGTCGATGAAATGTCTCAGCCGTCCATTGAATGTCGTCTGCAACGGAAAACGACGGAAGCACTCTGCATTCCGGCACATTCTGTTCGACATAGCCTACCTGAATCCATCATGGCCTACCACGTGTCTGTACTACCTCATACTTCGTACGCACAAACCCATGGAGAACTTCGCCAGGATTTCTGTTCCTCTCGCACCTCGAGTTGCGGTGCACCAATCAGAATACTTGTTAGCCACCTCACACCCAGGTTGGCAGTAAGCCAATTAAACCGACCGCTGTGTATTTTGTGGTTGGAAAGTATTAGGAACGAGGATGGTGAGCTATTCTATCAATTGGGATTTACCCACTTCTCGCATGAACTATGCTGTTGAACAAAAATACCGCCAATTTTCTAAACCAGAGAAGGTAGATGTACAGAAAAACTGACGTGGTATTTAAAAATGTTCAGGTTTACTGCAAATGTTGACGATCTATGATGAAAATGGAAACTAGCGGCGGGAGTCCGTCCACAAACAGGAACATCTGGTTGGAAACAGCTTACCACAAGCGAAGTTCGTCAAGGGTTTGGCGAGCGTAGTTGGAGGGCGGAGTGATGTCACAAACCCTTGGTAGCCAAGATGACCTGAATGATACTGATTCGATGGTCATGATGGTGGGGATTCTTAGCTGTGGTTTCATCAGATCGAGTGTTCCATTTCAGCTCCCTTCAGCCAGTGTGTAGTGTTTATTTGGCCAGACAAATAAAGGGGGTCTTGTAACAACCTTAATGTTGGTCACGAACGTTGAATTGTACGGATGATGAGGAAACTTTGGTTCCAATAATACCAAGGCCTACCGATATGGTGGAGAAGATTGAAATGAGTATGGCCTACATACATGGTCATCACATAATAGCAAGTAATGTAGCCTAATACATGTAGGTCTACCTGGTCATAACGAGGCGTATCCGGCTTGAAAGGTGGCCAGTTCGATTCCTGACCTGCTGGAGCTACGGCTACTTCACAGTCCATCCTCACGTCCCCCGACGACAGCCTGTCGTACACAGTTCCTGAAGGATGCTGCCTCCAGCGGAGAATATCAGGACGGGTTGACGCTCCCCTTGGTCATCTGTCGTCCGACATATTCCACGGAATACCGCAAAGTATTATCATTGGCTCAGTTGCTTGTCACTTCAAAAAGTCCATTGTTAAGAGAAAGGCCAGTGCACGGTAAAACCCCTTTTCAAAATACCTTGCCCTGAACACGCATTAGGCCGTTTTCCCGGGAACCCAGGTTTGTCGTGTTGCTCAAGACAAGCAGACCTCTTCCCCAACTAAACCATCGTAATTTGTGCGAATTTTAAATCAGGCAAGTTGATGTCCATGAATAAGGGGTTTTCGAAATACCACTGCTCGATGAAATAATCATAGCTGACACACTTGTAAAAGCCGATAACTTCGTATTTACACTCAAATCATTTAATCTTGACCAACATACTTCGCGAGTTCAAGTGTACGTAAACTGTCACGAGCACAGATGTCTCACCATTAAAATCATCACTGTTCAGTTTTGTCACCGATTTTTAGCTCACCCGTGAGCTTTTGTCGTCCTGGGGTGTCCGTCGCCCGTCGTCGTCCGTTAGCAGGGCACGTTTCGTAACCGCTGGGGCTATTGATCTGAAACTTGGTACATATATACCCCTAGGTCAGACGACCCGAACCACTACACCACCGTGGCTCCGCTCAGTCCTCTCGTAGGCAAAGGGGTACAAACAGCCTTCAATGCCGCATGTCGTTAGTGGTGTACACACGAACGAATGAAATACATTTCCTAGGACGTAACGGATAATAAAAGAAGTACAAGAGAGACCCATCGAACGAGTTGAAAGAAACAATTTCCCGTCTGTGCATCCTGATATGCGGCGTGAAATCAACTAGACTTTCAATAAAGGTCATGTCAGTGGAGTCCTTCTCAGGAACATCATTGAACGCGTGGGCGTTTTTTTGGAAACTGACTGCATGGGGACCGGGTAAACCTACAAGAAACACCACCTCAAAGTATCCATTATAAAATAGTAAGGGTCTGTAAGTGTGTTTGAGATATTGCAGACTTCTGATCACGTGCTTTGACGGCATGTATCGGTGTCTTCGTCTTAAAATAACTATGTAGAGTGGGTGTATGGCATATTGCCGATAGTACAACTCTTCGCTCTCATATAAAAATTGCTCACTTGCAATATTAAGTCGTGTACCATTTTCAAGTCTAATATGAATACTACCACCTAATATGTGTTCAGTGCTGTAATACAACGAGACTTCCTGGTACTTCCGTCTCAGGCACGATACAACAACAACGTCAGAATTGTGATCAAAACGCAATGAACTTTTTCGTAAGCAACGGTCAGTAGGTGGGATGACAAATCGGCCGCTGAAGCCACCACCTTTGGTGACATTATAAAGCACATGCATCCGGGGATTTTTCAAAGTATATAAAATACATAACTTGTAAAGAGACTCGATATTACCGCCGACGATATCCATTCTCTCTGCCATCGATGTGTTGTACGTAAGACAAAAAGTGCTGTCATGTAAGCTGTAGACAAGTACAGTAATTATTGGCATTTCATTGGTCAAACCAGTAGGAGGTACATGGAACACTATTTTCCCTCCTGAACTGTCAAAGAACCAACGGTCGTGTTTACCGATAACCAAAGGTGGGATCATCTTCACTGAAACCCTTTTACGTTTGTACCGAATGAACCTTCGAACCTAGAATTCAACGATTACAGTTACATGGGAACGGAAAATCTTCCGTGGGCCTCCCCCAGTTCAAAAACCATTCTGCAGAACATGTCACATGATGTCGTCCTTTCAAAAGGTTTTATTGTTCTTACAAATACTTTTTTAATGGGGAATTATACTTCAGGGGCCGGTTGCACAAAACTCATGTTAGCGCTAACTTTTATGTTAGATGACGTCAAAATCCATTGTCATTTTACGTCATTTAACATGATGTTAGCGCTAACATCATGTTAGCGCTAACATGAGTTTTGTGCAACCCAGCCCAGGTGTCTACTTTATCTTCTTGCTACATTCATTGATTTCACTTTCTTTATTCCAGAGTTATGTAACGTACTAGCATAAAGACATCAAACCCCTAAAGCAACCACTTGGGCACACGCTGGTCATGCTGGTGCTTGTCCGATGAGTTCCAGTTTTTCTCACCAGATGGCTCTTATCACCCAAATTTCCATGTTAAAATAATATTTATAACCAAATTTGGGTTGGTGGCCGTAGCATACAACAATCCACTAGCTCAGAGCCCAAATTGGTGAAGAACGACCAATTCATAAATACGCCAGGGCTGGATAAACCTGTTGGTTACATCCCTGTACATATGTACATATGTACAGGAGTCTATCTAAATGTATAGCAGATACCCGAGAGACAGATTGTGCGCAAGGGGGCTGGCTGCTAAATGTTCCATATCACAAGAACTACTGAATGGAATCGTATGGAATTTTCACACATCATGGAGAAGACCCATAGCTATCATATAAAACAATTGGAGAAAGTTGCATTGAAAATTTCTTTGGATATCACGTTTTTCTCCGAATGTCGAAGACCAAGTGGTTGCTTTTGGGGTTTGATGTCTTATGATGGTACTAGTAGTTCGTTGTCTGGTTGTTTCCCAGAAATACAGTGGTTCAAAGTTAACATACACTATACATGTACATAGTCTCTTAAGTTTTTGAAAGAACAATAAAACCCTTTGGAAATATGAGTTGATTTTTTTGACCAAGGTGTATGTAAACTTTTGACCCCAGCTGTACATAATGTTTGGAGCTAGCATGCATGGTTCTGGTCTATGCTTGCAGTTTGGTCGTCGGAACTTGCATCATTCATTACTTTGTTTTCTTCCAAAACACGCGTATGACGAAGTCGCAGTAGGTGATCTCCGGCCGATCAGGGGCCATTTTAAATTTCAATGCATCGTGTGGTGTAATGTGCACTGAAGTGAATTTCGTGAAAATTATGACGTAATAAATTGAGTAGCCTAGTAACCGTAGTAACGGAGCAAGAGATGCAGTAACGATATTGAACAAAGAGTAAGCTGGTCTTTTAGATAGATTTTAAATTGTTTTCTTACTTATTTTGGCAACATTCCTTTACTGTACTCGTAGACTCTGTTGTACATCAATTTCTTGTTTGGGTGTACGTGCAGGATATTCTTGTAATCGTCGATGTAAACCATGCCATCGTCTGTATTTCTTATTTTTGACCCTCGCAGTTCTAGAAAATCTCGCCTGATTCCAACTCGTTTTATTTCCAACTCAAGTCCCTGTTTCGGACTGCAAAGTATTGTCCACAGGAACCATCGGAGGGTATAAATGTACTGGCCAAAAAACAACCCAGAATGAAAATTTATTGCGGTGAATGTAAATCTGCCAGTTGTTGTCAGGATGTCGTTTATTTGATTACGCAATCCAATGCGGATATCGCAAAAAATTGTCAACTGCGAAACTGTAAACATTTGTGTTTGTACGAGGACAATGTATTTGAAGTCGCCGATGAAAGCGTGAAAATGGGACAAATATGTTGATTTGAAATTCACGTGTACAGTGTCATTGTTTATCAGGGAAATCTCAAACTGCTTTTTGTAATACTTCCTACGGGAGAGGTAAATAGTAGCAGAAATATGATTTTTTCCCAAAACTGGACAGGCAAAAACGAAGCGGTACATATCACGCGTGCGCAGAATATTATGGGTGCGGTCATCAACCTTGCATTGTTCTTGCTTCGGTGTGTGTACCTTGCCCACAAACCTGCCAATGGTAAGGTCAAACAGCAACAGTGATTTCCACACATTTCTGCGAGATTTTCCGGTCATTCCTTTATTAAACAGGATGTATTTAGATATTATTTTCCAATTCATTCGCCTGAAATATTGTTTTAAATATGCTGTATAATTGTGTGTTAATTGATACGACTTCGGACCCTTGGAATACCGAATGATCCTAGTTAACGGCACTGGATATTCACGATAAAACATTGTGATAACGGGGAGAGTTTTGTCAGAGAAAACCACCATCCGTTTCTTCTTGTTTATTGGAGGAATCACGGGAATCTGTCGCGTTAGTCGGTACTGAAGCGTACGTCTTACGTGTGCCTGTAAAGGTCTGTATCTAGCAACATTTCCTCAACATTTAGAGTTACATCACCATTTGGACAAATGTTATGAAAGAATTTTTAAACACGTTTACAAATTTTGTTAAAATGTTTCTAAATTGTTGCCAGTGGATCAAAAGATCGTCTTGCTTAGGAATGTTGTTCTTGTTTGAGAAAATGTTGCGGGTGTACTAAGTATATGCTGGTGAGGGCAGTCCTGTATCAATTAATAATATAAATTGACAACTTCAAAGATGAACGTTGGCTAAAGGCCGCCGATAGCTTTGTTTATACTTCAACGCACGACCATCGCTGGCGACCGACGCGCGATCTTGCGTTCGACGCCGACCCCGTCGTGCGATTTGTTCGGCGTCCAATCGCGAGGCTGTAATTACTTGAGTAATTTCATAACGGGTTGCCGTCGCTAATGTACGCTGGACATGTGAATCAATTCTGCGAAGTCGGCGTTCAGATTTGATCGGGCGTCGGACGCCGATTGTCTTGCGTCGAAGTATAAACTAGGCTATACACGATACATTTTTTCCTACGAAATATTTTGTAGGACTTTATTTTACCGTGTATGACGGGAAACATCGTCCCATTTTTGTCGTATAGGAAAAAATCCACAAATGGATTCTGTCCTATTTTTCTTGTACAATAAAGAGAATCAGCACAATAAAATGCTATAGGAAATACAGTAAACTCGAGTTTAAACCACCGGTTCGAAATGGGAGTGAATAAAAAATAACATAGCGTTAAGCTGAACTTAATAGATATAAACCCCAAACGGCAGAGGTAAAAATTACGAACAGCCACAAGGCACTTCCAAACCTCCGAAAACGATACACCCTATCGGACGGTCACAGTTGGTTTCCCTTGCCAGCACGCTCTTGAACAGTAAAGATCTCAGCACAGCTGCCAAATGAGAAAAAAAGAAAAATAATCTGTGATGGGACCGAGATTCGAACCCACAACCCTCTGATGGATTCGCCAACCTCTTTCTGTACGCACCACGAAGACTACTTGCACACAACGACGCTGATATACAATAAAGGCGCTGTGGTTTTGAAGATCTCCATGAGGAAATAAAGCGATCGGAATCGTCGTCATGCATGCAAGCAGTCTTCCTGGGGCGGACAGAAAGTGTGTGGCGAATTGATCAGAGGGTTGTGGGTTCGAATCTCGGTGCCATCACAGATTATTTTTGGATTTTTCTCATTTGTCAGCTGTGCTGAGATCTTTACTGTTCAAGTGCGTGCTGTTCAAGTGCGTGAAACCAACTGTGACCGTCCGAGAGGGTGTTGGCCTATGTGCGACTAGAGCTAGCCCGTCAGCCGGACTAGTAGCGCCACGATATCCATATGTGACTGATGTAGGAACTAACTTTGTACTGTAATAAGGACCCGCGCCCGTATAGTTTTTAGGGCGCGAGGGGGTAGCTGGGGGTTGGGTGAGGGTTAGGGTTAGGGCTAGAAGTGAGGGTTTAGGTCCATATATGGATAATATTGTACGAACTGTATGGACAAAAATTCCTACTGCTGGCAGCTGGCCCAGCAGTCTAGTGGGTAGGGCTAGCAACCAAGAATCCGTGGGTTCGAGTCCCGGTTTGGGCATGGTTTTTTCGCATCCTTTTAATTTCATCAGCAAAACATTTTATGGAACTGTGAAAAATATTGTAAGTCCGATGGCTGACGAGCTGGCGCTAGAGGGTGTATCGTTTTCAGAGGTAGTAGGTGCCTCGTGGCTGTTCGTAATTTCTACCTCTGCCGCTTGGGGTTTATATCTATTAAGGTCGATCTATAGTCATTGGGTTTCCCCCCAGACAAACGCATTCCAAGCGAGCCATTGGCGTGTAACTGAATGAATCATAATGAACAAGAGAAGGACATCGGAGCGATGTCAATGGATT
>NMRB01000364.1:155493-192283 GCA_002633025.1 Notospermus geniculatus | reverse complement strand
ATTTCACCATGCATTCAAGAATTCCACGGCTCTGTGCAGTGGCTGACAAAAGCTTTGGATTTTGCGTGCGTGAGTGCATTCTTTGTTGATACAAGTTGTAAACTGCGGCATTTGACTGACAACATAGGCCTAGTGATCCCACCACCTCATGTCTTATACGCAAGGAACTGACCAGGCCTTCTCCTGTGTGCCATTGGTCGATCAATGCAGGCGGGAAACCGGACTCTGACATCATCGTAATGAACTGGGGCAAAACTTCGGCATATAATGCATTGATGTTATAGAATCGACTCTACGGTATTTCCTTCCAATAAAATTAGTTAAGAAATCGTGCGAAATATTTCGTAGGAAAAAATGTATTGTGTGCGGCGGCCTTAACCAAAGTTAAACAGATTTAGTACAATATCGCTGTAAATCTCTTCAGATGACCTGTCTTCGCGTTAGGTAACAACAATTAATCGCCAACGTTAGCCATAACGACATCACAAACTACTGATCTGCAACGAATTCCAATGCATTTCCTTAGTATGTGCGGCCAACGTTTCCAACTCCGTTTCAATGGCTTATGAATGAACTTTATGAAGGGTGTCCCTGTACTTCATAGCGTTTCTGTTTTTAATTCCAATAGCATAATGACGTCAATGAAGTTAGCGTTCTCGTGTGCATTTCAATAGCTTGCAGTCACAATGAAAGCTAGAGGTTTCCTAAAGGGCTCCGCACACTGGCGACTAAAATAGGGGCGCCTACCGATGCGACTACTACGTCGCCTGCAATAATTACCTTTGAGGTCGACCAGTGATGTTATCCACGTCATCACTGATCTTCCAAAGAAGCATTTGTCGCAAACGAGTCAACAAAAACTAAAAAAACTAAAGATATGTTCAGTCGCCTCTGTGGTCGCAAGGGCGGTCGCCTAGAAAATCGCTCGAAAAATCGCCAGTCTGCGGTGCCCTTAACATGCCTAAAGGGCGGCGCACACGAGCGACTAAATCTGGGCGACCGCCGACGAGACTGGTGGTGCGAATAGGCATCAGCCAATCAGAAGCGCCAAATCTTGTCGCTTTGGCGGTCGGAAGCCAAGTCGGCCGACAAATCGGTCAAAATTGTCGCTCGTGTGCGCCGCCATTAATACCCCCATCACACTGAAGTCGTTATCAAAACGTCCTGCCCCGTCCTAAAAAATCGTAAAACGGGCTAGAACGTGTACCCTTGGCCAAATAATGCTTCGATGTACTGGAGCACCCTTCCCATCCACGAAGTTCGTAAAAAGACTGTAAAACGTTGCCACTACGTCCGCTCCGTTCACACACAGTTTGAGCCCGTTCGGCAACATTTTCAAGAACGTACTGAGAACTAGCTCAGTGTGATGGGGGTATTAAGGGCCTGTCACACTGAAGTAGTTCTCAGCACGTTCTTGAAAATTTTCCCGAACGGGCTCAAACTGTCTGTGAACGGAGCTGACGTAGCGGCAACTTTTTACAGTCATTTTACGAACTTCATGGACGGGACGGGTGCTATTAGAACGTCGAAGCATTACTAGGCCAAGGGTTACACGTTCTAGCCCGTTTTACGATTTTTTTAGGACGGGGCAGGACGTTTAGAGAACTACTTCAGTGTGACAGGCCCTTTAGCATCTAAACCTGATAATCCACAGGCGAATTTCGAGCGAGGCGATGCCACATTCTTTGCCGATGACCAACACCGTGGAAACGAACAATGTTTGCGGCATCGCACCGCTAGAAATTCGCGTTAATGGAATCTTACCCTTAAAAGCAAGTGGCGTCAATGTCAATGAAGTTTCCCTACTGGCGACCGAATTGATATCGAAAAAATTTGATTTAGAAATAGAATTTGAAAGGGGACGAATTTTCGGGAAGAATGTAAACAAACTTCTCCACAATGTCAACAAAGAAATGTTCGTGCATTCTGATTGGCTGAAATTTTGCGTTTACAAACACCAGCCAAATGTAAATAAAATCCACTATCAATTCGCTTCAAGGACGGAAGGTGGTTTCATCCCCTTCCCCCCAAAAAACAGTTGATATTCGCTGATTACAATACAAGACGTCGAAATTGCGATTTTTTACAAAATGCAGTACAGAGCTGCTGCGGGGTGTGACCAGGGGTGACAGTAAAGCAGAATGCAAAAACTATACTCGCACTACATGTATATTGGTTCTCGATACCTTTCTCTGGTACATCCGTGATCCAGGATATTTTACTGCTTCTTCCCTCTCCATGCATGTTGCTTTCTTGTGGTTCAGATGACAGTCGAATCGTACGTCGGCGGGGAGAATCCCAAATGTCGAACAATTCTCCTGGCACATACGAGCACAAGCTAAAATTGATACCAGACCGAAATATACGCAATCTGGTTGTAAGATTCGCCAGTCGAGAACGACGACCTTAAAATAATCATTGTCCATTTTTGCTAAAAGAAGAGCTGGCTTTTACCAGTGATTCAATGCTAGCACTATATCCTGGCGAACAACGAATCATCATACATGATCTGAGATAAACGTCACCTGAAAGTCAAACTCCACAGGTAATCTCAAGTGAGGTCAGGGATCGGAAAACAGGCCGGTGTAATAAAACTTCATCCAATAGGAGCAGTCAGCCGCGCATATTGCTAACAGATGGCAGCACAGTCTTAGCGGACCAAATGTACAGGAAATCTATTATGATCGCTGCTCGATCGATAATGACTGGGTCCGCTAGATGCATTGAATTGGGCCCTAGTGACACCTAGTGGTCAACTCGCTGACAGCTCCTATTTTGCTGTCGCGTGACTCAAAACAATGGAAAGTGGACAGCGAACAATCTGGCATGTTCGCCCGGAAAATATTTCCGGTTGGAATAGTCCATGGGCCAGTGGTCGAAACCCTCCCCCCCCCTGGGGGATTTTGGGACACTAGTATTTCTAGCTAGGGTGCCCCTTGGGATTCATGAATCTGCTTGTCTGCAGCGAAATTAGCGGTGGGTAAGTATGCCAGGCCAATTCGAAGTTGGGTGGGTCGTGCTTCTTATGAACCACGAAAATAGGGGTAGGGGAAATATAAATACCTGTCATGTCTTGAGTTTTTATTTAAATAATGCATATTATACCTCAAAATGACCGGCAAGACCTCTTCTTACCAAAGCGATTATCAAAATATAAATGAACTGGCTAATTAGGTCATTAGAGGTCAAAAGGTCACAAAAATAGTTCTTTGAGTACAATCCAGCTCCGTTGGCAAAAAAGCGGTTACAAGTATTTATTTTCCATTTAAACTGATTTTGTTATCAAGGGAAGATGTGTTCAGAGTTGTCCAATTGTGTAATATGCAATTTTATCACCTTGAGAACATTGCATAGATAGTTATTTGGTGGCCTCTTCAACAGGCTCACATGTACATACAGGAGCAGTCACGTAAACTTCCAGAAGATGGCAGTGTCGTTCAACCAAGCCTTTCAGCCAAGTCTCTCTGCAGCTAGACATTGTTTCATAGTCATTGACTGAGTGGAGACTTGGGAAGTTCAACAGTGAGCCTGTCAGACAGATCTTCAGACATGATGCTGGTGTAGACATGTATTACACATTGGCCTGACTCGGTTCAACACAGGTTTGTATAACCGCCTACCACATACTTTTGCAGAGTCCAGTGTCACAAGCAACCAGCCCCACCTGGGATTCAAATACATGTACATGTAATGCATAACCTTCTCTCCTGCAATTTTCATAGCAAGGCACACTTCAAGTACTAGTTGATTTTTGCCCAACAGGGACCGAGTAGGCCTGCTTTTACCTAAGGGGCGGTTCAAGATTTTCACAAGTCTACAGAGAGTAGACTCCTGCCTCTATCAGACATACAGAGATCAACATTTTTATGTTACACAAAAAGTGCACAGCCAGTGTTAACCCCTTCCCCCCTAGTTTGGTTAATTCCAAACAGTTAGTTTTACACTTTTTCAGGCTGACAATTTCTTATTCATGATGCCTAAGAAGGACAAGAAGACCGATGAAAAGCCACTTGCTTTGTCTAAATCGAGAAAGAAAAAGGAAAAACCTAGTGACTTAGTGTGCATAGTGCATTATTCACATGCAAACACAGACAATAAAATCAGACCCCTTTCTGAAACTAGTTTTAGGACAATAAAAGAGACGGTGCAACTGCGACAGTCATTGGAATCTGAAGGCGACCGCCTGGATGACGTGTGTTCTAAAGTTCCAAATGAATTCAACAAACACCATCACGGTATTCATCGATGGTGCTACAAGAACTTCACCAATACGTCCAGACTTCGAAAACGAAAGCATCCAGAACTTGCTGAGGACGAACTCGGACCTGCCGACAGGTCCAGACAGAAAAGACGTAAACTCTCGGACACACCGGTTTCTCGTCCTCTCTTGCCAGTGGACGAGTGTATCTTATGCTTGACTCGGAGGAAGAAAAAAGGTGGCCAAGAAGAACCCCTTGTAAAATGTGTGAGTAAGGCCGCTGAGAACTCAATAAAGCTTGCTGCGAATCAAAGGAACCAGGACCTGATTGCAGGATGTTGACCTAGTTGCAAGAGAGGCGTACTATCATCAGTCATGCAGAAAGGATTTGACAAGAAGAGATGAACGCCGTCCTCACAAAAAAAGTGAGGACTACCAAGCCAATGTGGAGCAAATAGCTGCACATGATGCAGCATTTTATCACGTCGCGGAATATGTGAACAAAAGCATCATTAAGGGCCTGAATGTAGAGAGAATGACAATGCTTCGGGAACGCTACCTCCAGTTTATGCTTGAACACTACCCAAACTTTTACAATGTAAATTACAAAACAGACAAACTGAAATCCAGATTAATAAATCATTTTGGTAAGAATATCCAATTTTGGAGACCAAATTATAGAAGTGAGCTTGTGTACTCCCCAGGTGTAGAAAAGGGTCAGGCTATTGAGTCAGCCTTTGAAATTGCTGCCTCTGAGTCAAAAAGGCTCGAAGAGTGTGCTTTGATTTTGAGACGGGAAATCATGACATCCCACAAACAATCCCAGGAAGCCCCCTGGCCTCCCTCTGCAGGTGTGTTAATGAAACAGAAAATGTGTCCTCCCCAAAGCATTTTGAATTTCCTGAGTCACTTGCTACATGTAGGCAAAAAAAGGTCGAGTGTCCGGAAGCAAAGGTTAATGTTGTCACTTGCCCACGATATTTGCTACGCGGTCACAGGAGGAAAATGGATGATGCCGAAACACCTCCTGCTTGGCATGACTTTGAGACACCTCACTGGTAGTGCACTCATCGTCACCATACTCAGTCGATTCGGTCACTGTGTATCATACTCCAGACTGCTCGAGTTGGAAAGCGCAATATGTAGGAGCATTGATTGCAGGAACTCGGTCATCCCACCTACAATTCAAACTGACACTAATGATGTCACACACCTATGCTGGGACAACTTTGACCTCTTGGAAGAAACTCCCTCTGGATCTGGCACAACACACAACGCCCATGGTATAATCATTCAGGAGACGAGTCTTAGCGATGACAGGAACTCACAAGGTCTTCAGGTAGTGCCCAGGACGAAGGAGCGCACTGTTGCAATCAAGTCAACCACTGTGGAGCCATGCTTTCTGAAGAGCAAAAAGCCTGAGCCAAATTTGGCATTGCCGTCCACTCAAGTCTCCCGATCTGAAGTAGAGAATGCAGCCAAATCTTCAGACATGCTATGGTTGTTCGCAAGAGCGTTACTTCGGGAAGGAGGCCAACAGACAACACCAAGCTGGGCTGGTTGGGTTTCTTTGACTGGAACAGATAAACAAAGCAGCCAGCAGTCTACAGTTGACTTTTTGGCCCCGGTCTTCGCTTCAGTGACTGAATTTGCCACAGTCCAGTACATCCTGAGGTTGTCACAGTCTGCATCAAGGGAAGTTGGTCAGATGTATACGATTGTGACTTTCGATTTGGCGGTTGCAATGAAGGCATTCACCATTGTATGGGAGAAGGCAGAGGAATTCAAAGATGTCATAGTCAGACTTGGCGGGTTTCACCTCCAGTGTTCTTACATGGGTGCATTTGGAAAGAGCATCAGAGGTAGCGGTGTGGAAGAGGTTATTGTAGAGGCAGGCATCTGTGCGAGTGGATCCATAGAGAAGGTACTGACTGGGAAGCATTACAACAGAGCAGTTCGTGTACACAAGTTGTTATTTGAAAGCCTTTGAATCCAAGTATCCACATGTTTACAGTGATGAAGTAAACCAATTACTTCACCAGCTCTCCAGGACACCGTCCAAGGAAATATTGACGAAGGTACTTGAGAATCCTAGTTGCAAGACGCTCTTGTCAGAGTTCACGAAATTCCAAGATGAGGTTCGCCGTGGAGACCTAGGAAAGACCCCTATGTTCTAGGTGAATTACATGGACAGGGTGTGGAACCTTCTGCAATTCCAACGTGCGACCAAGGAGAACAACTTTGCCCTACATCTTGCGAGTCTTCAAAGCATGTGTCCGTTGTTTTTCAGTTACGACCATCAGAACTATGCAAGATATGGCACAGTGTACCTATTGTCCATGCTCAACCTTTCGAAAACACACCCAGGTGCTGATGAACTTCTGATGAAGAATGGCTTCAGCGTCTCGAGGTCAGATGTTCCTTCATCGAGAAACACAGTCGATATAACAATTGAGCAAACAATCAACAGACATGCCAAATCTGATGGAGGCATAATTGGCTTCAGCAGAAACCAGTCTGCTTACTACAGATGGTCTGTTACTCGACACGTGAGGGCAGAATACCAGCAGGCCACATTGGAATTGCTTGATATGGACACTCCAGAGTGTTCATCACACAAGGACTTACGGTCGTCATCTGTGAACCAGAGTGAGAAAAGTGTCATGAAAGTTATCCAGGCCATAGGAAATTTTGTGAACCCTTTTGAGATTGACAACAAGGACGTACTCTATTGCTTGTCTTCAGGTGCCCCAGCACCATGTGAGATTGAAGATGACCTTCTTCGGGCTGACAAAGTCGGAAAAGAGGCACATGAGACTTTCATTCAAGAAAGATTGGTTGACAAAACGAAGAGCTTCCACAGCCCGATAAAAAAGCAAAACCTCAGGACCTTCTCAAGCATGGCGAAGAAAGTGAAAGTTACTGGAGAGTCCAAAAAGACAAAACTACTCACAACGGAAAGAAATGTATTTGGTCAGCTAGTGTTACTTGCACTGAAGAATGAACTCGACATGGAGAAAGTTCTTAGCTACCCATTGGTACCAGTGCCTGCATCACTTGCAACATCTGATGGCGTCCCAGCTAAAACGGACAAGTCCACATTGATGAATGCTTTGGAAAAAGACTGCTCAGCGGATGGCCCAAAGGCAACTAGCTACATCATGGACGGAAACGCACTACTACAGGCTCAAGTCGCCCTTCCTGAAACATTTGGACAGCTAGCCAAGAGCATCTTCTCACAGCTCCCTAAGCAAAAACGTGTAGATTTTGTGACAGACTCTTACCACAAGCTATCCATCAAGTCAGTAGAACGAGCGAGGAGGGGTACTTCTAGGGCACATATCATAAAAGGACCGAACACCAAAGTACCAAGAGACTGGAAATCTTTCATGTCCTGCGATGAAAACAAAGAGCATCTGATTGCATTCCTCCTAAAAGAATGGCAAACAGATGCATATACATCGAAGCTGCAAGACAGAGAGATTTTCTTTGTGAGTGGAGAACGTTGCACCCGACTTCACAGCCCCAATGGGACAGAGATGGTGACAGAAGACGTCAGTGAGTTGTTCTCTAACCAAGAGGAGGCAGATACAAGGATTGTGCTTCACTGTCTGCACATTGCTGACCACACTCCTGAAGAGCTTCCCATTACAGTGCGATCTCCAGACACGGATGTCTTTGTTCTGCTCGTGCATTTTGCCCATTGCTTGAATCACCAACTTCTGTTTGACACTGGAGTCGGTAATAAAAGACGCTTGATAGATGTTCAGCAGGTGTCACAATCACTTGGGAAGGATATGTGTTCAGCGTTACCTGCTTTACATGCGTTAAGTGGCTGCGACTCAACAAGTGCTTTTGTGAGAAAAGGAAAAGTGACGCCACTGAAAACCCTGCAGGATCATCCTGACTTCCTTGAAGTATTCAGTGCACTTGGACAATCATCTGAAGTACCCAACCACATCTTTGAACGATTGGAGCACTTCGTCTGCCTTCTCTACAACAAACGTTCGTCGATGGCTGACATCAACACACTCCGGTACTTGAAGTTTGTGGAACGCTTCAAAGCCAAGGGTGGACATCCACTTTCATGTTATAATGGAACAGACATGAGCCTCCTACCACCATGCAGGACATCCCTCAGACTGCACATCAAAAGAGCTAATTATCAGGCTCTCATTTGGTACCAAGCAGACCAGGCAATGCAGTGCGTGCCAAAACCAGATGGCCATGGTTGGGAAACAGAGGGAGGAACTTTGAGCATCAAATGGACTGAAAAAGACTTTGTGCCAAAGGAGTTAGCTGATATTGTGGTCGAGGCAGATCAGGAACTACAGGGAGATGTTGAAGATGATGAGGCCGAGAATCTGTATGATGTTATCTTTGAGGAGGATGAAAATGAGGATGATGACGAGGTGGAAACAGATGAAGATGAGGACAACATTGGTGAATGAAATAGTGAATTGACTTGGATAGTGTCACAGATTTAAACTTCAGGAATCAGATTCTTACAGTAAATTGGAAACACAAGTCCATTATATTAGACGAGTCCAGTTGGGGGCACCACTGTACTGTCACGAAGAGATTTGACAATCATATTTAGGTTTCCCAATGCCATGTGGAGGAAACTCGGAGACTGATTGGCAATTTGGCCGACTCAATAGACCAGGTGTTGGTTGACTCAATAGACCTGCTGAAATTTAAAAAGGAGTTCGAAAGGGTACAAAATGTCTGAATCCTTATTTGCTGTAATTTATGACGCAAAGCTGCATTAAACTCACCATCTCTGATTATCTGTTTCTCTTCTGTCTGTATTAGATTTCAAGATAAACCGAGATAAACCGTATTCTGTGACATTTTGACCTCTGATTACCAACACCATGCCTTAATTTGCATAATAAGTGATCCACCTGGAAAGGGGCCACCTAGCCGGTTAATTTGAGGTGTGATTTGTGGACTTCTGCTGTGAAATAATGAAGCTATGGTTACTTACACTAACCCCTACCCCTAAAGCAAACACCCAAAATGTGGCGTGGTCTGGTGCCCTTACCCACCGCTAATTTTGCTGCAGACAAGCAGATTCATAAATGGCATACCAAGGGGTGTCCAAAAATACCAGCCACCAAAAATCCCCCAGGGGGGGGGGGATGGGGGGTTACGGTAGCCCTTGGANCCGGGGCGTTTTCGAATCCCCGTTCTTGACCACACTCGTGCTGACCCAGTTCATGCAGATGTTGATTCAACTCGAGAACGGCAGTCTCGAACGCCGAGAACGCAACTCGAGTCGTGCCAAGAACGTGCTCTTCTCAACCCTCCGCTGAGTGGGGAGTGAGAAGAACACGTTCTTCACCACCCGACACGCGTTGTGTTCTCGGTGTTCGAGACTGCCGTTCTCGAGTTGAATCGGCAACTACATGAACTGGGTCAGCACGAGTGTGGTCAAGAACGAGGATTCGAAAACGCCCTCAGAGTGCTCAAACTTGATATTTACCTTCCTCTTGATAACCTTTACATGCACGTCACATTTCGGCCTGATTAAACTTCCAATATGGCCGCCAGGTGGCGTAACCCGAAAATCATCAAATGTGCTATAACTCAGGAACGACTTGACCCAGAGCGCTCTAAAATGTGCTATGTGACTCCCTCTAGATGACCTTTATGTGTATGTGACGTTTTGGCCCGATCGGACATCAAATATGGCCGCCAGGTGCCATAACCCCAAAATCATTGAAGTCCTACAACTTGGGAATGACTTGACCCAGATTGCTCATAACTGACATACACCATGTACACCTCTCTCCGTCATTACGCTATTACAGCTCACCCTCGCTATAACGTACTCACTGGGATCCATGGCAAAAGAACGTTATAACGAGGGGTACGTAATAGCGAGGGAGCTCTGTTCCCGGCATGTTACCGGACAAAACGCACTGTCATGCCACATGGGATTTGCCTTGCAGAACCAGACATTGACTTCATGGGCTTCATCATTGCTGAAAGGATATTTTATGTATTAGGAAGTGTAAAAACTGATTGAGTTTAGAATATCAAGTAAATGTAAGTGTATGTTCAAACGGGTGAGCACATGGTCCATGGACCATTTTATTAATCAGTGTCGTGGGTGCCACGAAAACGCCACGAAAATTTCTCTGATGACTTTCAGTACGATATAAAAAATGGTGCCCTGCGAAAGAAATGCTGGCCCGGCTGGCGCCTCCGGCCGCATTGCTTTCTCGGGGAGACATTTCGCTCTGCCCTCCACTCCAGGCACTATTTTTATAATGTACATGTATATCGTTATGCAGTGTCAGTGTGTCCAAATTGTTCGTTCATTTTTGATTTCACACATTTGATACCCTGACCCCCGTTCCAAACATGTTTTTGCTTGACGATGGTACTGCACATTGCTTTTCAATAACTGGTGACTTTCGATGGTGCCCTGCGAAAGTAATGTTGCCCTCGGCTGGCGCCTCGGGCAGCATTGCTTTCTCGGGGTGACATTTCACTCTGCCCTCCACTCCAGGCACTATTTTTATAATGTAGGCCTACATGTATACCATCAACACTATTCATTTTCAACGTGATGAAATCGAAAAGATGATTAAAAAACTACGTTTGAAAAAGGCATGTGGAGGTGACAAAATTAATCACAGGATTTTACGGGAATTGTGCCATACTATTTCATATCCTTTAGCTATACCGGTATTTTTCAATGTGTCTATGGAGTTAGAGTGTTTCCCAAGAATATGGAAAGTAGCAAACGTTGTACCAATATATAAGGGTAAGGGAAAGAGAGATGATGTAACAAACTATCGGCCCATAAGTCTATTAACGATTAAGTTGTGTGCGTAAGTTAATGTAGCATATTGTGTTTGATCGTGTATATCAATATTTGAATACGAATAATCTCATTTACAAATATTCATCAGGGTTTAGACCAGGGTATAGTACAGAGTATCAGCTGCTTGAAATGTTCAACTCCATATGTCAGAATTTAAAACAAAGGAAATACACTTGTTTTGTATTTTTGGATGCAAGTAAAGCATTTGATAGAGTTTGGCACAGGGGCTTGGTATTTAAATTGAAGCAGAATGGCATTTCTGGTTGTTTATTGAGATGGTTCTCAGACTATTTGTCAAATAGAAAACAAAGAGTTGTTGTAAATAACGTGTCCTCCTCCGTCATGATACTTCATGCAGGTGTACCGCAAGGTTCTGTTTTAGGGCCCTTACTATTTTCTTTATACAGGAAGTTCACAGTTTATTGGTCTTCTCCAAAAATTTTCTAAGTCCAAAAACTAGGCCCACAAAGGGAGGCCTTATGGTAGGCTATAAAAGTCAGATCACTTTCGTGACGAGTTTCGGCCCAGTGAACTGTGGATTGATTTGGAGAGGGATCAATTGTAATAGGCACCCACTGATCAGTTTCACAAAGGCCGGCCACGGGTAATTCATGGTTGCCGAATCCCTAACATTTCTGATTTAAACTCAGTCATTTGGTTCTTGATACATGTACCTTTTCCTCAAGAATACAGGCCTGAAAGCAGGACTAGTATGTAGCTCATAAAAAAACAACATCAGTGTAACGTTAGGCCTAGCAGCTCCCGATCTTGAGGAAAAGGTATCAAGAACCAAATGACTGAGTTTAAATCAGAAATGTTATGGATTCAGCAACCATGAATTACCCGTGGCCGGCCTTTGTGAAACTGATCAGTGGGTGCCTATTACAATTGATCCCTCCCCAAATTAATCCACAGTTCACTGGCCCGAAACTCGTCACGAAAGTGATCTGACTTTTATAGCCTGCTATTATAGGCCTCCCTTTGTGGGCCTCGTTTTGGACTTAGAAAATTTTCGGAGAAGACCAATAAACTGTGAACTTCTTGTATATTAATGATATACATATTGGCTTGACTAGTCTTGTACGAATGTTTGCTGATGATACTTGGTGTGGGTTACGCTGCAAACACTGTAAACGAAATTGCAACTGTTGTAAACCAGGATTTATTGAAAATTAATCAATGGCGAAATAGATGGTTGGTGGACTTCAATACTTTCAAAACTGAAGCCATGCTGTTTTCTTCAATGGGTGATGTGGTCTACCCACGCTTGGTCCTGAACAATGTGCCAGTTAATTTTTTATAAAACCACAAACATCTTGGAATTATTATGAATTGTCAGTTAATGTCTTAACTTCAATTTTTAAGACCGCCCCCATCAATGGGGCGGTCTTCCTTGTTTTTGCTGAATTTCTCTCGATCTCTCTCTCTCTCTCCATCCAATCTGCGGTTCCGCCTGGATAACTGACGAAATTCGACATGTTTCGCGGCGAAACCGTCAGGAATGGTTCTTATGCCTATTACACAGAAGGCTATTGATTNAATTCAGATTTAGGAATGTATGACTTCTTCATTCTGTACATTATACATGTATAACCTCACCATAAAGTGTGCTTTCTACATTGCCACTGGACAACAAATTTTCAAACTCCATCAGTCTACTCTATCTTGAACTACAGTTTCTGAGGGCGGTCTTCAAATTGACTGTAAGTCAATTTCTAGTTTAATGTCTTATCTTCTGTCTTTTTAGGCTTTTTTCACCTGATGGTTTTAGGATGTGTTATTATATATATACATCTATTGTAAGGTGCCCTTGAGCACTCTGGTGATAATGGCACTTTAATATACGGCAATAATAATAATAATAATAATAATAATAATAATAAATGGTCACCCCACATAGATTCGATATTGGAAGTGTAAACATGGTAAAAGTAAGACTGAATATCCTTCGAAAATTTAAGTTTACCTTGAGACGTGAGACTTTAAATACCTTGTACCTTAGTTATATAAGACCCATCTTGGAATACAACTCTGCAGTATGGAATGGTTGTACTCTTGCCAATGAGGAGCGTTTGGAAAAAATACAACTTGCAGCTGCAAGAATTGTTACTGGACTGACATTATAAACTTCACGAGAATCACTGTATAGGGAAACGGGATGGCAAACTCGCGCCACTCGACGTAAAAATCATATCCTTTGTGTAATGTACAAAATTATGAATGATCTGGCTCCTGATTTTATCACAGAAATTTTCCCCCCACTTGTTTGGCAAGCTCTAAACTATTTCCTATGGAACAGAAATAATATTGTGACACCTATGGCTCATAGAGAATTATCCATCAATTCTTTTGTAATCAAAGGGATAAATTTATGGAATGGTACCTCAATACAAATAAGGAATCTACAAACTCTTTCTAGTTTTAAGTGCTCTAAACCGGGAAATGTATACACCTTGTCCACCCATATGGTTTAGTGCTGGTGACAGAACAGCATCTGTGTATTTAAGTAGATTGCGAAATGATAGCAGCGCACTGAACGGCCATCTTTTCTCCTGTAATTTATGTGAAAATGCATCCTGTAGGTGTGGTGAAGCCTTTAAAGACACCACCCACTTCCTATTGAATTGTCCTTTATACATGTATAACAGACCAAGAGCTGCCCTTTTTCGAAACTTAATTTGGGTCCCAAATCTAGGCCTAGACATTCTTTTACGTGGAAATTCTCGGTTTACATTAGAAGAAAACATATCAATTATGAACTCTGTACAGAAGTATATTATACAAACCAACAGGTTTAATATTATTGTGGCAGGTAACTCTTAAAGTTTTGTGATGTCCTTGGTATGTTGAATATGGAAGGAGGCATCATCTCCTTGGTTTTGCGGGTTCTTGACCCCGGCCGGGGTGTCCTTCAGGTCTTTACACTTCTGGTAGCTCGATTTGAGTGTGCCGGCCTGAGGGGGGCCCCGGTTGGGATCTGGAGTGCGGGCTTTTGGGGCGACGTTTCCTTTTATGTCATTTCCTCCCACCGGTATGTTCTTTAAAGTGTCGATTCTGATTTGAAGGGAGTTTCCTGTTGGTTATCTTCGGTGTGATGGAAGTGTGACTGTAACATTTGTAACTTCTCTATTGTTTACACCCAATTCTTTAGATAAAATGCCACCATTATTATTTTGTTGTCACCTACAAGCGCACACCTTTTTTCTCTCCTTTCCCATTACGTATTTTATTCTGTCGCCATCTTTGTAAATGGGACCCACTGGAGGAGAACAGGAGTAAACACTTTGGTTTATCCCATTCTGCATTGCATCGTGTAGAAATCGCTAACCTCTTCCTACACTCTGCAGCAAGCAACCAGATTCCGTGTTCAACGCTTTGGGATTTTCTCATGCGACCAATCAGAAGCCTCGGTTCTCATGCGGTAATTTATTCAATACGAGTACGCCGTTCAACTTCGTAGCGAACAACACTAACCTGCTGGTACATAATTGACTTCCCACTGCCAGTCCAACAACAGACTAACAAATAGTATCCATCGAATATTGCCTTCGCGGCTTCTTTTTGAGTACTTGTAAGTCCTTGCACGGAAACTTTGCATTCGAATAAAGTTTCATCGAGCCCGCCATCTTGTCATCATAACCATGATAACCGAGCTGCCGATGCAAGCTCTGCCGTGATTGGTTGCTATTTTTGGGACCGGGGAAATCCTTGAACACGGAATGTAGTCTGCTTGCGTGAAGGTCAAGGGAAGAGAAGCCGAGTCTTGACGTGAACTCAGTGAAGATGGTTTATCCCTGTTGTCCTCCAATGGGAAACATTAATTTTCTTTTGTATAAGGAAAGGACATTATTAAGTTCTTTGAACTTACGTCCAATCCTTTTCCTTAAATTTTGTTTGGAATAAAATATGTTTAAACTAAACTATGTATATCATTATGCAGTGTCAGTGTGTCCAAATTGTTCTTTCATTTTTGATTTCAGACATTTGATACCCTGACCCCCGTTCTAAACATGTTTTTGGTTGATGATGGTGCTGCACATTGCTTTTCACTAACTGCATACCGCTCTCTCCGCTAAAAATAAGAGTTCTAAGGTGGAAGAAATGTACATTGACTACACATCTGGGTTACGATTATGACCCATCCTCCTGATGATGACTTCATGCACGACATGTATCACAAGCGAAACGTCGTGTTGTAAACCAATAAAGACGTTGATAATGAAAGTGGACAATGGTTTTCTACACATTGTGGTAAACACCTATTGCTGGAACGTACGATGTTTCACTAACCTCAGCAGGACGCCGAAATACATGTAGTCGGAAATGGAAGTGAAAATGCGAGAAGAAACCGGTTGCGATTCGAATATTAGTTGCGTATCATTGACATATGTCCTGCAAATCTTGGCTTCCTTCAAACTTCTGCAACAGGCCTCTCAATTACTTGAAGTACACACCCAATCTCGTACCCAGAGATTCGTTACGCTCGGGCCGAGGTTGACGGTCGCTACACTAATCTCTGGAGACGGCTAGCCATTTCACGCCTTAGCTGTGATTTTTGGTATCGTGCAATTTTAGACCGAATTGTAACCACAAATGCACTGAAATGACTTGAGATGACTTGAGTATACAATGTTACACACAAAAATGTCCTTAGAAAGGTTTTTTCGACGGATCTGTTGTATTTATTGAGGAAAATCCGCAGCACTACTCGGCGCACTGTATAAACTTGGAGTGAAGCGGGATGCACCGTGTGTGTACATGGTGTAACGCACTTGCCTGCATTTTGGTTCTCGAAGCCACCGCTAGGGCCCAGCCGTCTCCAGAGATTAGTGTAGCGACCATCAACCTCGGCCGAGCGTAACTAATCTCTGGGTACGAGATTGGTACACACCGTCAACGGTATAAGCGCCCAAATTCATAAAGAAGCCCAAATTCAGGCAAGACGCCCAGTTTCAAGCTGTAAGAATGATAAATCATTAATAAAATGCATTTCACAAATACTATCGCTTTCCTCTTTTCTTTTGCGCAGAGAATCGATCCCTAAAATAATGAGTGTTTTCAGCTGTTTTGTCGGGGTTTGTTGACAGGTTTTCTGCCCACGTGTTCGGGCTTCAGTCAAGTCAGTAGTCTTACGCACTGAATATCTTCATATCTACCACTGGGCGAGGACATCACCACTAGTATCGACGGTAGGTTTCCATCTTGAAAAGTAGTGCGCACGCGGAGCAAACAGAAGAAATTCTACTATTTGTGAAGCGGTTTCTTTCAATGTGATGCGGCTTTTCTCGATTTTTCCATCCGCTGGGCAGATAGTCCAAGATGGCGACCTAGCGTCGATGGCAGTGTTAGTATGCTGTCTCCATTCTTCCTTCCGGCCCGTCAGTAAGTAGGTCGCGCATGCTCGGTAGGAACTATAGTTTGATACCACGCTGGCCACATTGTGCATGAATGCGTGTACGTGTGAGACCAATGGGACGAAGTACCAGGCGATTCCAGGAAATTTCCATGTTAATTCTCGGGGTTATCTCATCATGCCGCATCGTGGACGCCCACCGACCCTTGGGTCATCGCACAATAAAAGCAGTTCTACTTACAAGTCGAGTAAACGCAAGACAGACACACCGTCACATCAGCTAACCACGATAGAGCATCTGTTCGCAAAAAAATGTAAGTCAAATGCAAACACAGCGTCGAGTGCTCGGCACTCAACACGGCATAATATATGCCGTTCCGTGACCCTCAAAGGTCACAGTGCCAGCTGATGTTTGTAAACAATAACCACGTGGTGAAGCGATTACAAATTCTATGATCCATTTTATGGGTTGTTGGGATAATTTTGGTGAGAATGGATCGTTAACGCATGGCTGTGATGATTTAGGACTGTTTTTTTTTCTTAGGGGATTCTTACAAAACTGAAGATCCTGTTCTCCCAGCCATCTTCAAGTATATAAAGTGAATGCAAAAAGCACAGTGTAGTGCAATTTCTCAGCCAACCCAGGGTGATCAGGGTGAAATTAAAATACGGCTGGCTTGTACATCATTAACATATCATTCTCAACGTATTGTCCTGTTTCTTCAATTTATAGCCAAGACAACAGACCCTTCCACCACAGCCACCTCTACCACTGCCAGCAGTTCACCACAAAGACAGGGTAAGTTAAGATGGGTGGGTGTCCAAAGCTAAAGCAATTCACATAACTATCTGGCTTCCATTTAATTAAAAAATACAAATGTATCCTGTAAATTTATTTTAAATTTCAACTTCCGTTATTGTAAAACTGATCAATATTCTGCCCTGTCCTGTCTTTCCAGATGATACAGAACCCAGAGAACCTGGTTCTCTTCCAGATATTGACCCCATCATCATTGAATTCTCCTCAGAATCTGACCTGCCAACAGATACTGCACTTACATCACCTGTCCAGTCAGATGATGAGTCAGATGCGGACAGCACAGCCACACCACCTGTCCAGTCAGATGATGAGTCAGATGCGGACACCACATCCACCCCACCTGTCCAGTCAGGTGATGAGTCNTGTCCAGTCAGATGATGAGTCAGGTGCGGACACCACAGCCACACCACCTGTCCAGTCAGATGATGAGTCAGATGCAGCCACACCAACTATCGAATCAGATGGTGAGTCAGATGTGTCAGACTAATGAATATGAAAATACTGACTCTCAGTCAATGATTGCAATAGTGCCAGCTCAATCCTATGTTTTCTTTTGACTTATTTCCAGATGACACAGACCATGGAAAACCAGAATCTTCGCCACAAGCAGCAGAATCTGACCTTGATGTGGGCACTGGTGAACTGCTGCAGTCACAGACAGACACATTGACACAAAGTCAATCAAAGTTAAATGAAACTGGTATTGGACTGTCGTCCACAGATAATACTACTAGACATCCTCTTTTGGAATCTGAAAGTGATGGGAGAAAGAGAAATGTCACACGCATTTTGCGGGAAAATCCTGATTTTGTTCTCAGTAATGTTGGCTTCATTTGCAGAACCTGTCAGTCTTTTGCTTTGCCAAAATACAGGAAGAATCCAAACATGCAAGCTTTCATTTCAACTGGTGCTAATCTTGGTGACCATCCTGCTAGAACCCTTTCTGAGCATCTTAAAACTGAACTTCACAAGAGTTGTCTTGAGATCGAGGCACAGGTAAGACGACTTATGAGCAAAGGTGGTCTGTCCGGACTTTCTGAAGCAAAGCAACAGACTGACAGGGAAGCAAATCGGTTGTATTTTGCCAATCTTGTGAAGGCATTAGGCTACCACATCAAACATCAAATACCTAAGGCACAGATGGTGATTTTATAAAATTCCTAGCTTATTCTATAAACGATGATGCCACACGGAAATTTCTGGAGAAGGTTGATTCTTCGTATGGCACCTACTTGTCCTGTGGGTCAGTGGATGAAATACTCGAATCATACAGCAGGTGGTGCAGAGGTAAAGTTAGAGAATCGTTGAAAAATGCGCATGCATACACTTACTTCTCTGATGATAGTCAAAGCAATAATGATAATGATGAAATGATCAGTTTCTTGTCTTGGATTGATCCAGAAAAAGTCATCGGTACTATAAGTCCCCACATGTTCCTTCAAATCAAGTCTGCTGCCCCAGATTCAGATGAAGCTGTCCAAGGAGCCCAATCTCTTTTTGGAGCTCCAGCTTTGTATGATGCCATGAAAAAGGTTCTGTCAGATGATGAAATTGAGCAACAAACAGTCAAATTCTTCTGTTTCGACGGAACTAACGTGATGTCTGGTTCTAGTGGTGGGGTACAAAGGCTGTGGCAAGATGACGTGCCTTCAGCAATCTATGTAAATTGTCGAAACCATAGATTGGCTTTGGTATTTGTACACATAAAAAAAAAGTATCCATTGGTTAGTGAATATGACCAGTTGTTGCTTGACCTGTATCTTACAATAGATTACAATAAAGTTGCCAAGGTACTGTTCAAAAACATCCAAAAAGTCAATGATGAATCAGTTCTGCAGATTGTTAAGGCTGCAGCAACTCGCTGGCTGTCTCACTTCAAGGTATCAGCCAGGGTGTTAGAGAGGTACAGAGATTTGTTGGATACAATGAATAACCTCTACCTCAAGAATGGCGACACCAAATGTCTGAACATCAACAAGCGTCTAACTAAGCCAGAAAACATTGCTACCCTAGCAGTAATGACTGATATTGTGAAGGAAACAAACACACTCTCCCTTATATTGCAGTCTGAACAAACAAATATTGCAAGGGTGGCGGAGAAGGTTGAGGAAATTCAGAGTTTCCTTCAGGACTATCCACGGTCCTGCCCTGATGGACGCTTTATGAAGGATCTTGGTAAACTTCTTGACATTGGCAAGACATACAGGAGTGATGGTTCAGGTTTTATCAGGGCTTCCAGATCAGACACTTCTCATTCAGGTGCGGCATTTGACCAAACAAAATTTGAAGCTGACTTCATCAAGCCATTCTGTGCAGCTCTCAGTGGTGAGATTACAGCTGCATTCTACGATGATCAGCATTCTGTCGTTGAATCTTTGATTCAGCTGTTTGTTCAGCCAATTACAGTCTCTTCTTGTAGTCCAACTGATCTCCTGAAAAAGTCAACGGAAATTGAAGTTCACCTAGACAGACTAGTAAGGTTTTATCCAAAGGTGACCAGCCCGGCACTTGAGAGAGTGGTAAGTGAGTATGATAAGGGGACACACTCACCCACAGAAACACTGGCAGACATAACACTGGACTACACTCTTGGTGTACACCGTCGTACATGACGTACGGGACAGACTGTTGAATCACAGGGAAATTGAAGAGATTATCGAATGCTACAAAGGGGCTGGAAGGATAAGAGACCATCTTACGGATCGTGCACTTTGAGCAAACCGTGAGAGATATTTCTTTGAAACTTGGCACACATATACCTTGGACAAAAACATAATCAATGATGACAAACTCTGAGATGCAGCTGTTATGTAACACCTGGCAACTACCATAGCAACCTATTGTTTTCTGGTTTTAAAGGGTTTTCTTGCCCTAAAAGGGGTCAAACATCATTCAGCATGGTTGTCTGTTGCAGCATAGCTGTGATTAAAATCCCACTGCATCATTATTACATAATATGATTGCATAATTGTGTTTACTGTTGTCACCACAGCGACCTATTGTTTTCTGGTTTTAAGGCATTTCCCCTCTTAGAAAGAGGTAAAATACCATTTAACATGATTGTCTGTTGCAGCATCGATAAAGATGAATCCCACTGCATCATTATTACATAATCTGAATACATAATTATCTGTTGTCACCACCAGCAACCTATTGTTTTCTGGTTTTAAGGGGTTCCCCTCCGAGAAAGAGGTAAAACACCATTTAACATGATTGTCTGTTGCAGCATAGATAAAGATGAATCCCACTGCATCATTATTACATAATCTGATTGCATATCTGTTGTCACCACCAGCAACCTTTTATTGTTTTCTGGTTTTAAGGGGTTCCCCTCTGAGAAAGGGGTCAAACATCATTTAACATGATTGTCTGTTGCAGCACAGATAAAGATGAATCCCACTGCATCATTATTACATCATTATTACATAATCTGATTGCATAATTATCTGTTGTCACCACCAGCAACCTATTGTTTTCTGGTTTTAAGGGGTTCCCCTAGAGATAGGGGTAAAACATCATATTTACATGTAACATGATTGTCTGTTTCTGGATGATACATCCTGCAGCGAATGGTCTGTCATAACTTGTCTTTGAGCAATTTATTCTCTGGGAAAAGCCATCCCAAAACATGCCCGTCTTCTTGTGCTGAGAAAAGTTGAAAATGATGAACCTTAGGGATGAAGTATCCTCTGGGATGAAATGGCTTGCATGGGGACAAAAAGAAAAGGACAATTCATGCATTGAAAATGCTGTACTACCACTGCAATGCAAGTAATTCTGGTTGATGATAGGTAGGCTGCTTTAGTAAACCTCACCGAACCATTGATATGCTTGGCGTTTAATTGTCTTGCCTTGTTAGTTTATATGTGAAACGAGAGATTCTGTATCTTTGTTCTAAAGCAAATCAGTAACAGAATGAAAAAGCAGAATATAATCTTTCAAAAGGGCGGAACTATGATGACAACAGATAATTACACATGCATTATGTAACAATGATGCAGTGGGATTTACCTTATCTGTGCTGCAAAAGACAACCATGTTGAATGATGTTTGACCCCTCATTGGGAGGGGATCCTGTTAAAACCTCAAAACACAAGGATGCTATGGTGACAACAGATAATTATGCAATTAGATTATGTAATAATGATGCAGTGGGATTCATCTTTATCTATGCTGCAACAGACAATCATGTTAAATGATGTTTGACCCCTTTCTAAGAGGGGAAATGCCTTAAAACCAGACAACAATAGGTCGCTGTGGTGACAACAGTAAACACAATTATGCAATCATATTATGTAATAATGATGCAGTGGGATTTTAATCACAGCTATGCTGCAACAGACAACCATGCTGAATGATGTTTGACCCCTTTTAGGGCAAGAAAACCCTTTAAAACCAGAAAACAATAGGTTGCTATGGTGGTTGCTAGGTGTTACATAACAGCTGCATCTCAAAGTTTGTCATCATTGATTATGTTTTGGTCCAAGGTATATGTGTGCCAAGTTTCAAAGATATATCTCTTACGGTTTGCTCAAAGTGCACGATCCGTAAGTTGGTCTCTTATCCTTCCAGCCCCTTTGAACCTGAACTGCCAAGCATATCCTCGGACCAGAGCTGCCAACCTGTTACGGAAGTACAGATTGGGAATAAAAAAGTACGATTTTAAACAAATGTGCATTTTTTGTTCGTTCTGCACTCCATATGTTCTCTCTAGTTTATATTTCCACCACCAGGTTTGATATCACGGTTTCTGTGCGTACTCCCTCCATTTTCACTACCTTTCTGCTGAATACGAAGTGGGAGAGTTTGTGTCATATAACAGCCGGCCATGTGAGGTGACGTCATGATGTGCGTTGGGCCTACCATGTGCGTTGGACCTCCTCGCCAAAGCTACAGCGAAATGAATAAGAGAAGGAATTCTAAAAGGTTACTGGATATAAGAGGTGCACAAAGACGAATTAAAATTCGTCTTTGTGCACCTCATATATCCAGTAATAAAATAATAAGTAATAGTGCGCACCTGTAGGCCTTATTTGGCACGGGGTTTTTGCTGCGAACTGACGATTATCTATGGCGAGTTCCCGTTTGTTGGCTGTTAACGGAGTTTAAGAAATCAAACGATAAACCTTAACTCTACGACAACGTTATTTTTTGTACCGAAAATGCAATATAATCTGCTGAATTCGCAGTATGAAAAATAAGTTGTCGTAAAATTCACGTTTATTAGAGAGCTTCTGCACCCGCCCGGTTAGGCTCTACGACTACGTTTATCTATTGTGTGAGTGCACCCAAACAATAGATAAACGTAGTCGTATGGCCTAACCGGGCGGGTGCAGAAGCTCTCTAATATTTGGTCTTAAACTCCCTATTGCATGGTTTGGTGAAACTTGTTGATGCTGCTGCCCTGATCCGTGCGTTGTTTTTACGGTACTAGGGAGGTTTAGAAATAAAATTATAAACGTGAACGTTAACGACAACGTTATTTTTGTACCGAAAATGCTATATCAAATTTGCTTAATGTGTAGTATGAAAAATAAAATGTTTGATTTCTAAACCTCCCTAATACTTCCTGACCAACTTTATCCTCAGGCCCTTGCCATTGTTACACTGGGAAGCTTCGATAAAGCGGGGAATCGACCTGTGTTTTTCAACCTGGTTTTGCTTTGCGACTTGCTTTGCAACTGGGTTGCATTGCAACTGGGCACAGGATCGCCACAGTGGACAAGGTAGACGTGATTTCCCCCAATGGCGAAGATGTGATCAATTTCAGTTCAGCGACCGCGGTATCAGTTCCTTGCGGTCGTATTCAATCACTGGTTGCAGGTTGCAAAGCAAATCGAAAAGCAGAAAATCAGCACCGATCCCTAGCATAAGGATCCACGACTGATTTTCTAATGTCGTCCTGGCCTGGAGCTGAGGGGGGGTCCTGTGTGCAATCGGATGTGCCCTCATTTTGACTCCTGATCCTGATAGTATACCCCTAGGTAAATAAAAAAAACTTGGGTGGACAGTCTGGATCACGGGCAGGAAGGGTGAAATTCAAGATGGCGTCCAAGATGGCCGCTGTATCATAAATTCGTCCATAACTCACAAATAAAATGGGCTAGAGAAATAATTCGGGGGGTGTCCTTACCTAGGTTTTGGGGGTCAGGGAATCCAATGAAACCGTTATTTTGGTCGTAACCAAATTAGGTCATGGTGAAATCAAATATGGCGCCGAAAAAGGGGCCGCGACATTGAATCATCTGTAGCCTCCTAAGTATTTGGTCTAGAGTCACAATTTTGTTGTCTATACCTAGGTTTTGGGAGTCAGGGAATCCAATGAAACCATTATTTTGGTCGTAACCAAATTAGGTCATGGTGAAATCAAATATGGCGCCGAAAAAGGGGCCGCGACATTGAATCATCTGTAACTTCCTAAGTACTTGGCCTAGAATCACAATTTTGGTGTCTATACCTAGGTTTGGGGGGTCAGGGAATCCAATGAAACCGTTATTTTGGTCGTAACCAAATTAGGTCATGGCAAATTCAAATATGGCGCCGGAAAAGGGGCCACAACATTGAATCATGTCTGTAACTTCCTAAGTAGGCCTACTTGGTCTAAATCACAATTTTGGTGTCTTCACCTAGGTTTTCTGGGTCAAGGAATTAATTGAAACAATTAAAAGAAACGATAGTTTATTAATTAATGGTGAAATCCAATATGGCGGCATGTATGACACATACCCGTTTGTAGTGCACCCTACATAATCATTATATCGTGGCAACAGATGACAGGATAGTAGCAAGTAAGCATTATCAACAATGTTGTTTGTGACAAGATATCTGGAAACAACCTTATCTTTGAAACAAGAGCTGGCCAAGGCCAGCAATGAAGTCGTTTCGAAGTACTGTGTGNTCCTCGTCTCCAGGTTTAGTAGCCGTACATTGGCGTGTGGAAAGAGCGCCGGTTCAACGTCATCGTAGATCCAGGTTAGCCGGTGTCCAGGCTACACCTGGCCATGCATTGGCCTGTGAAAGAGCCGTGCAAACGGCCACTGGGTCGAGGCCACACACCACGCCGTCACGCCACTTTTTCCAGCCCAGCCCAGTAGCAATATGAAGTCTACGACTTCATAAAAATACATGTAAGCTTCACACATACCCCACGAAAAACACCTGGGTTATAGCATTTGCCGAAACTCAATGCAACGAATATCATGATTTCACCTCATCTACTTTCAAAAATTACTGCAGACAGATTCATACATGGATGATGCTCATTCGATTGGCACTTACAAAATGAACAGCTTGATAAGCCTTCCTCTCGGCAGGGGCATCGTGAAGTGGCACACTTAATGCAACTGCAATGAATTGCTTGCCATTTTGTCGGGCAGGGAGGTGTGGTATGACTTGGATTCAAGATTACCCTCGTTCATTTGAAAACCGTACTGCAGAGGATCTAGTGAGGCATTCTTCAGACAGTTTATCTGGACGACACAGCATAAAATGCCCTCAGGATGCGTCCTTTTGCAGCAGGACTGGTAGTAGACATATAAAGTACAGTAGAACGTTACCTGGACACCACAATATAGTGTACACTTCAAGATTACGGACAGATTTGTCTAGCCCAGAATTTTCCCAAACCATTTTCAATATAAATTTAACTCAATATTGCGGACACCTCACTATTCAGGACTACGGACAGTTGATTTTAGAACTTTGGGTCCCATGACCTCACTTCACATATTCGTTGTCCCAAGTAACTTGCCAAAACATGTAAAGCGGCCTACCTGGTTTTCTCTTTGAAGAGGCAGACACTGGCATCATACTCCATTGTCTCGATTCTGTCAGAAGTGGATTGAAGTGCTTAGTAAGGGACCACGTCTATGTGGCCCGGGTTCTATGTGGCCTGGGTTCTATGTGGCCTGGGTTCTTTGTGGCCCGGGTTCTATGTGGCCCGGGTTCTATGTGGCCTGGGTTCTATGTGGCCCGGGTTCTATGTGGCCCTCGGTTCTATGTGCCCTGGGTTTATGTGGCCGGGGTTATGTGTGGCCCGGGTTCTATATTATGGACAGTTGTGACCGAAATCAACGTCCTAGGAATGCAAGTCCGCCAAACAATAGCCCGCTATTGTAAGATTATATTCGAATGGCCATGGTCTCTATAGCCATAATATATTAATCCATCGCTGAACAATAAGACCGGACTTTGATTCCAGGGGGACTTTGTTCCTTGTCACACCGGACTCGGATGAAAATTGCAAGTTGTAAATTAAAATAACTGCAACTTGCATAAAGTTGTAAACAATGCAAGTTGCAACTGCATCAATCAATCATGCGGCCTTGTATCTGCAAAAATTTAAGTGCATCAAAAATTCAGTTTAGAAGTAACTTTATTGCAAGTTGCGGGATTGTTTCTGCAACTTGCAACTTTAACATTTGGACTTGCAACTTGCGTGTCACTCCAGGCCTAACTCTAAGACCTCCCAAAACCCTGACCCTCAACCTATGGTTAGGGCAACTTGATAAGCCCTAATATGATTTCATTTAACTTTATTTTAAAACTTGAAACAAGTTTTATGATCATGAAAGATGACAACAAATATTTTTCTAACATTGATGCCGAGGTAGGTAATCACATTGTGAAACAGTCATGACAGTGAAAATTCTCTATGGTCGCCCCGCCATGTGTTCCACCTTTACCTGTGAATCGGCAGCATTTGGCTGGTCCCTTTATTTGGCACAACCTTGGACGACACGCAAGTTGCAAGTCCAAATGTTAAAAACCTGCAACTTGTAATAAAATTACTTCTAAACTGAATTTTTGATGCACTTCAGTTTTCGCAGATACAAGGCCACAAGATTGATTGATGCGGTTGCAACTTGCAGTGTTTTCAACTTTGTGCAAGTTGGAGTTATTTTATTTACAACTTGCAACTGAACCCGGGCCACATATATCCCGGGCCACATAGAACCTGGGCCACATAGAACCCAGGCCACATAGGGTAGACCCCCTTAGTAATCATGTCAACCTCCGGCGTTTTGGTGATTGCTACTATTTTGTGGAGTGTTTTAAGCCAAATGGACTGATTGAGCTTTGGTTCAGAGCAGGAAAAAGTGAGAAAACCAGCCAATATGTGAAGTCTTGCCAGCTGTTCGTCCCTTTACTGGGTGTGTTGTCACCAGTAGGTCCGGTACAAAATAAGCAGGAATAAAGGCAAATCCTTCTGTGTATCATAAAGACTTTCGAAAGCTTGGGGGATGTTACAGAAACTTTGTGCAACACAGAGAAACACTTCGTTCAGGTCGTAAACTGTGGCTGTCATGGCATCGAAACACTGGACAATCTCAGGTATAGGGGATGTACATTACAGCACCACCAGCAAAAGTCCACGACTATACTTGATTTGTCTCCTACCACTCATGCTGCAAAAGGACGCATCCTGAGGGCATTTTATGCTGTTTACGTCCAGATAAACTGTCTGAAGAATGCCTCACTAGATCCTCTGCAGTACGGTTTTCAAATGAATGAGGGCAATCTTGAATCCAGGTCATACCACACCTCCCTGCCCGACAAAATGGCAAGCAATGCCACTTCACGATGCCTACGCCGAGAGGAAGGCTTATCATGCTGTTCATTTTGTGAGTGTCAATCGAACGAGCATCATCCATGTATGAATCCGTCTGAAGTAGGCCTAATTTTTGAAAGTAGATGGGTCATCATGATATTCTTTGCATTAATTTTCGGCAAATAGTATAACCAGGGTGTTTTTCGTGGGGCATGTGTGAAGCTTACATGTATTTTTTCAAAAGATAACGTTGTTTCCAGCTACCTTGTAACAAACAACATTGTTGATAATGCTTACTTGCTACTATCCTGTCATCTGTTGCCACGACATAGTGATTATGTAGGGTGCACTACAAACGGGTATGTGTCATACATGCCGCCACATTGGATTGCGCCATTAATTAATAATTAACTATCATTTCTTTTAATTGTTTCAATTAATTCCTTGACCCAGAAAACCTAGGTGAAGACACCAAAATTGTGATTCTAGACCAAGTACATTGAGGAAGTTACAGGCATATTCAATGTTCCGGCTCCTTTTCCGGCGCCATATTTGAATTCACCATGACCTAATTTGGTTACGACCAAAAGAACGGTTTCATTGGATTCCCTGTGCCCCAAATAGGTATAGACACCAAAATTGTGACTCTAGAGCAAATACGTAGGAAATTACAGATGATTCAATGTCGCGGCCCCTTTTTCGGTGCTATATTTGATTTCACCATGACCTAATTTGGTTACGACCAAAATAACGGTTTCACTGGATTCCCTGACCCCCAAAACCTAGGTAAGGACACCAGAATTATTTCTCTAGCCCATTTTATTTATGAGTTATGGACGAATTTATGATACAGCAGCCATCTTGGACGCCATCTTGAATTTCGCCCTTCCTGCCCGTGATCCAGACTGTCCACCCAAGTTTTTTTTATTTACCTAGGGGTATACTATCAGGATCAGGAGTCAAAATGAGGGCACATCCGATTGCACACAGGACCCCCCTCAGCCCCCGGTGTTTCTTTTTGAACAACAGCATTTTTTTCCAGTTTTCATATATTTGGTGGGTGTGAAATCGGAATCCGTCGAGTGCCACTTTGGCACCCTTGAGCGTTTTGAGAAATTCGCGTTTCCATGGCAACGGACGACGATTTCAATGAATTTTGTTAAATGCCGATTATTTCATAATTAGAAGTGATATTTATTTCATTCAAACAATTATTCATATATTTACATAGCTCAGCTAACTTTTTGGCACATTGCCAATTTCATCCGAGGTCAAGGTCACTTGCAAAGGTCAAGGTTATATCGAAATTTCGATATTTTTTCACGTACATCTCAACAACTTCGGACATTCAGCAAGCACGTGCCACACCACAGATTGTATAACTAACTTTTTTTCATTTAAAAAACTTCCGTAGGTATTATAATTTCAATTGATAAGTATTACGCCCATTATTATCTTGAGCGTTCGAGAGGAGGGCGTTAGGATGTAACTACACCCTTGCGCATTTGGACGTCATTTTTGGTCAGTGAACAGCTGTGCGTCAGTTCATCATGCGACGTCTTGTCGAGTCAATCATGAAACGATACCCCTTACCCTAAAAGAAAAAGCGTGATTTTTCAAGAACTCGTAACATTCGACCTACTTAATGGCGTATTAAACTCTTTCAGAGGCATTCTTTGAAGGGTAAAACAATAAAATGGTAAAAGTTCTTTGGCACTCCTTCAACAGTTAAAAGTTAAAATTTAACACAAATTTTCGAACAGTATGTCCCTGTTCATGGTCACATGCAGAATGAATGTCGAAGCACACACACAAGTTATTAGATCAGTGATTCGTAAGCATTTGGTATATAAAATCCATTATCCCTATTGATTGTAGGTTTGTGACGCTTGATTTGTATGGCTTCATTGAATTTCCTTTTGATGTCATTTTCCTGCTTATTGTTCAGTATTTCAACATTTTCCCACTCGATCTGATGTACAGGGTTTTCCAATAAATGTTCACGAACAGCTGACTTTTGGTCCTTCTTATGTTCTCCGACGCGCATGGGCAGTGGTCTACCAGTTTCACCAATGTGCGTTGCGTTACAGGAGCACGTTATTTTGTAAACTACTCCCCTTGGTTCTGAGCGTTTCGTGCCGTGTTTTCTCCCATTGGCTTGAAGAAAGGTTTTCGGGGTGTTCTGTTTGGTGAAAACAACGTCAGCAGCAGCTAGATTTTCGATCAACCGTTTGGCTTTATGTGAAGTGTTCCCTACGTACGGGAGGGTTATGAGAATTGGAGATTTAGGTTTAGTTTTAGTCATTTCCGGACTGTGTAGGTGTTGACGGATAGTACGCTGGATGGTTCTATCGACGGTGTCTGACGGGTAGTCATTTAAAGCTGAACTTAATGGGCCATATGCACCAAACGAAGATAATCTTCAACTCAAGTTGAGCCACAACTTTTCAATTGTTCAGGTTTACTGGGGTATGATCTGACAATGGAAAAGTTGTGGCTAAACCTGAGTTCAAGATTATCTTTGCTTGGTGCATACGGCCCAATAGATATAAACCCCAAGCGGCAGAGGTAGAAATTACGAACAGCCACAAGGCACTTCCAAACTACCTCTGAAAACGATACACCCTCTCGGACGGTCACAGCTGATTTCACTTGCCACCACGCTCTTGAACAGTAAAGATCTCAGCACAGCTGCCAAATGAGAAAAAACGAAAAATAATCTGTGATGGCACCGAGATTCGAACCCACGACCCTCTGATCGATTCGCCAACCTCTTGCTGTACGCGCCAGGAAGACTGCTTGCGTACAACGACGCCGATCTACAATAAACATGCGCTGTGGTTTTGAAGATCTCCATGAGAAAATAAAGCGATCGGAATGGTCGTCATGCAAGCAAGCAGTCTTCGTGGCGCGTGCAGCAAGAGGTTGGCGAATCGATCAGAGGGTTGTAGGTTCGAATCTCGGTGCTATCACAGATTATTTTTCGTTTTTTCTCATTTGGCAGCTGTGCTGAGATCTTTACTGTTCAAGAGCGTGGTGGCAAGTGAAACCAACTGTGACCGTCCGAGAGGGTGTATCGTTTTCAGAGGTAGTTTGGAACTGCCTTGTGGCTGTTCGTAACTTCTACCTCTGCCGCTTGGGGTTTATATCTATTAAGTTCAGCTTTAAGTTGGTGAATGTCCATCTAATATGCTGTAGTTCTTTTTCCAGGTATTCTTGTGTGGAACATAAGTTGAGGGCGCGGCGTGTAATGATGCCCAATTTCACCTGGGTTGGGTGATTGGAGGAGAAATTGATGTACTGGTTGGTGTGTGTCGGCTTCCTATAGACGGTAGTTTCGAGGCGACTGTCGCTCCTGATGATCATGACGTCTAAAAACGGGAGTCTGCTTTCTGTTTCCCTCTCCATAGTGAAGCGGATGCGATCATGCTGACTGTTAATGTGGTCTAACAGCTGGGTCGGATCGTCTTTCTGATCTATGATGGTAAATATGTCATCCACCTTCCTGTGCCAGCAGGCCGGGATGATGGGTGCGTCTTGGAGGATCCTTGCTTCAAAGTCGGCCATGAATATCTCGGTAATAATGGGGGACAGTGGAGACCCCATCGGTAATCCATTGATTTGTTCATATATTTCGTCACCCCAGGTGAAATACGTGGAATCAATACAGGTATGAAGAAGTTCTATAATGGTGTCTACACTCATTTTGGTGTCCATTTTCGGTAGGTGTTCCGCTATTTTTTCCTTAATAATGTTAATAGCCTCCTGTCTTGGCACATTCGTAAACAGGTCTACCACATCGTAACTGATGAGTTGTCCTGTGGGGTCCAGTTGCGCTATCTTGTTGCAGAAGTCTGCAGAATCTTTGATGTACGACGGTGCATCTTTGCCTAGAGGGGCAAGGAGATTGGCTATGTGCTGGGCTGTGCTGTAGTATACGCTTCCTCTGCTGCATACCAATAGCCTTGCTTTAACTGGGTTCTTATGGCCTTTTATGGTTGCTCTGGCATATGGTGCATAGCGTTGGTAGTGTTGAGACGGCTGTGTAGGCGTTGGTCGATTTCACCAGTTTCTTTCAGTCTCTTTAAGGTAGCCTTGTGCTTCCTCTCGAGTGTCTTAGTAGGGTCTTTTTTGAGTCTGCGATATGTGGATGAGTCCTGGAGCATGTTTCCTACCATGGTTTCGTAACGCTCAGTATCGATGACGACTACGGCTTGTCCTTTATCAGCTGAGACGATGGTGATGTCCTTATCTCGTTTCAGTTGTTTGATGGTGTTTTGCTCTGCTATCGTCATGTTTGGTTTCTGCTGCTTGCTTTTCTGTAGCAGTTCTACCACTTGGTGTCTGAGGAAGTCTACTNGTTTGAAGTGGAAATTATTCTCAAATGTTAATGAGCTGTGATGTCCCATGCGCTGCTGACACCAAGCGGTAACAACTGGTAATAATCATTCCGTCAAACGCTAGGCCCTTCCTCTTTATCCTTATTTAGAACGACCGTACAATAGGCCGTAAATCCATGTGTACGCCCATATCAAGGTTTCATGCCATTTTTTGACAGTAAACGACTGTCTTTAAAAAATCATTCTGTAACTTTGTACAGGGATCTCTCACTAAGCTAATGCCGATTGCTTCATGAAGAATCTCTTTGCCAGCATTTCTATTTAACGGCCCGCGTTTCGAGTAGGCATACAATGGAATACCATACAACGTACCTCCCATTCACACAAATTATAAAGGGTGAACAATGCCAAAAGAGGAATGAATTTCTATTGAAAACAGGTTTAAAGTCAAAATCATCGTTTATTCTCCTTGAATCAAGAAAATGATTCTGTAACTTATCAGCGTCACTTCTTACCTAATCAAGGTTCAATCTACGGGGAGAATACTTGTTTGTGTACTTCTAGCCAAGTGCTCGCAGTTTTTGACCGCAAACCGCAAACTAACCACAACGTTTGCCATATGGGCGATCAATACTTACGAGATAGACGTGTACACGAAGCACTAGCTTCAAACAGTCGTGTGACGTATTTACCATCATAGATCAGAAAGACGATCCGACCCAGCTGTTAGACCACCTTAACAGTCAGCATGATCGCACCGCTTCACTATGGAGAGGGAAACAGAAAGCAGACTCCCGTTTTTAGACGTCATGATCATCAGGAGCGACAGTCGCCTCGAAACTACCGTCTATAGGAAGCCGACACACACCAACCAGTACATCAATTTCTCCTCCAATCATCCAACCCAGGTGAAATTGGGCATCATTACCACACTCACACGCCGCGCCCTCAACTTACGTTCCACACAATAATACCTGGAAAAAGAACTACAGCATATTAGATGGACATTCACCAACTTAAAGCTGACGTGAACGAACGAAATGCCCCCATGCGACGAGCAAGAGAATTACAAACGCCCTGCAAACACCTCAAACGAAGGCTCAGAACATGATATACCCCACGACACCAGGAGGGCGCCACCTTATTTGCCTTCAGGCAACAGAGCTGTCAACATCTCCGGATACTACACTACTCAAACATCAAAGAAAAAAAATTGTAGTCATTTAGGCCTAGGCGGGATTCGAACCGTCGACCTTCTGAATTGTAATCCACCACTCTATCCACTCCGCCAACGAGCCAGCTGACAGAGATATGATTTGTGTATGTCATAGACGTAAGCCTTCGACTCACCTAATAATACTACGAATAAGAGAAAACATGAGACGTCTTCCAACACGTTCGGTGGCCGAATGGGGAAGAAGCAGACAAGCATGTTCTTAATTGTTTTGGAGTATTTATGTAATAAGAAATGAATTTTTTATGCTAATTAACGCAAAAATGGGTCAAAATACATAAAAACGCGGTTTCCAATTACATAACTAGTTAGAAACTACAAAGAACATGCTTATTCGATTACAAGCCACCATGTTTCTATCTGTTGGTAATACATTTATTGGGTGTAAATCCAACCGTTCAAAAGTTAGCTGTGCATCGGGCCCCATTCTCCTGTACAACACTCAGTCATGTGTCAGTTCTTGGGTTCAATGATAAAGTCAGTGTCCTGAACTTCAAAGTCAATTTTTCGGTGTCTTGCAAAAAATCTCAAAGGCCACCCACTCTAGCGTGACTCAGGGGGGGTCCCCTGAACACATCACCAGAGGGTGACTTTTTGCAGCAGCTGGTCCCCCATTTTTGCCCTTTGCCCCCTGGGTAGAAGGGGTACACGAACCTGTCAACTTGATGCATTGAATTCAATTTCTGAGGATAACAGAGCAATTTTCAGCACAATTGTGTTCCACGTGCAAATGTACGGTAGCCTATCCAGATGTACAGAGGGAGCGTACCTATGTGTCCCAGGTTCTATGGGCCGTATTCTAGAAGCTTCCTTAAGTGTGAGGTCGAACTTTAGCTATTGTTTGCAGGGTAGAATACAAAAGATTAAGGTCGACCTTACACTTAAGGAAGCTTCTAGAATACGGCCCTAAGTGTCCTGGGTCCTTTGCGTCCCGGGTTCTTTGCGTCCCGGGTTCTATGCGTCCCTAAAGACAGTTATTTGTATGCAGGGTTCTATGTGTCCCGGGTTCTATGTGTCCCCAGTTCAATGCGTATGTCTCAATTATGCTTTAAGCTAATGGTACCATTAACTCAATGCATTTTCCATTTGATTAAAGGTACCATTAGCTTAAAGTCACTTTATGAAGAAAGCCCTGGTGAAGAGTCAGTGGACAAAATTATTATGGTTCCCGATCAGTAAGATCGGGAACCATATTGTTTTTTGTCATGGTGTCTGTCTGTCTGTCTGTTTGTCTGTGTGTCCGGCCTGTCACACCTTCATATCTCGTCTCCTTGAACATTTACAGCCTTGGAAACAACTCCTACCCCTAGGTTTGTCAACGTGGGCAATCCAATGAGCCAATCATTTTCAATCTCAGACGCCTCCATCATGATGTAATCAACATATCGGACTTGATATTTTGTCCGTCACACTTTTATCTGATGGCATAACTTGGCTCCTTTAACACCTTGAGCAACAGCAAGTCGTTCTATCCTTAGGTTTTCATACCCTATAGGAATCGAATGAGCTGATTACTTCCTATCTGAGACGTTGGGGTCATGGTGATATCGATATCACGAATTTGATATTTTGAGATAACTTGCCATATTGCCCACAGATCAACATGAGACAAGTTTACTGAGGATGCCCATTTCGATTATGCAATGACCTTGATGATCAGAGGTCACGGTCAAGGTCATACTTTGATAATTTGATAAATCTCTGCCTATGGCAGAGGTGGAAGCATGATATCACGCACTATTAGGTTACTGAGGATGCCCATTTTGATTATGCAATGACCTTGATGATCAGAGGTCAAGGTCAAACCTGATGATTTGATTTGAGCACATCAAAATGGCAACCAGCAGGCTGCCTGCCATGCCTGTAAGGTCCTCTTAAACAAGCGGGAACCATCAGACATTTACAATGTCATCTTGTTAAGATATTGAGTTCGTCGACTCCACTTGAGAACAAAATGAGGACAAGGCCAATCATAACTGAGACAGACACACGGAACTGGGGACGCATAGAACCCGGGACGCATAAAACCCGGGACACATAGAACCCGGGACACATAGGGATGACCCCATGTACACAGATGACCCTGCGCTCACATCGTTCAACAGATGGATGCAACGAAGCATTAAATCCTTAGAAATGTCCACTCTATCATAACTGCAACAAAATTCTCAGTATAGTTACATACTTATTTCGCCGTGACTATTTGCACAGCAAGTTGCTGTGAAAATAGTAGTTCTCGCACTGCTTACACAGCAGATTCTAACCAATGAAAACGCGAGGTTCATAATGAGGATGCATTACGATAATTTATGCACGGGGCGTATTAAACAACGAAGTGATTATTCACACACCTAATCTTCAGTCAGCTGACTGGCGCAGTGGAAAGATGGAGTGGACTGTAACCCAAAGGTCGCGGGTTCGAATCCCGGTAGTCCTTTTTAGTTTTTTCTTTTTTCTTACTTTCTTTTTCTTTTCTCTTTTCTGTTCACTGTTGTGACTCATTGAAATTTCTACATGGAATACTTGGTTGATTAATCCTTTCTTAGTGGTGACACTGATAAACACGGCTACAACTTGGGAAGATCACACCCTGGTATTCGTACTCATCCCCTACTCTGACTCACAACGTCAGAGGAATTAGCTATCCTACTGACGCTAACCGACAGAATGCGTAACATATACATGTCGGTCTGGTGTCTAAGATCATATTTTGCTAATTTTCGGCTCAAAATGTGCATGAAAAGCACGTTTTTCCGGACCCCCTGGGGGGCACTTGGCCCCTGCCCCCTCCAGCAACAGCATTCGTTCCAAGCTGGTACCCTGCAAGTGGCCAATGTATGGCTCATTTTGCCGAATTCTAGAATTTCGCTGTGAAAATATCATCTTTTCCTAATTTACACAGCAAAATGTGGGCGGGGATGCTTATGAATATCGAATACGTACTTGCTGTGTAAATAAGAATTCACTCCTTAGTTACACAGCATGCTGTGCAAATAGCACCGGCCTACTTATTTTTTCTGATGAGCTATCAGTATAACCTTACAATTAACGGCAATCATGGATTTCTATACCGCTGATGAAGAGAGAGTAATGACACATATCCCAATGGATTCCTTGATCCATAAAACCTAGGGATCGGCACCAAAACCATCACTGTATGACGAACGGTTCTCAAGTAATGATCATTTTATCGACTGGCGGCCATATTGACGGCCATCTTGGAACCTTATCACCCCTGGGGAAAGGAGAATTATGTGACCTAGCCCAGTAGATTCCTTGACCCCTAAAACCTAGGGGCCGACACCAAAACAAACACTCTGTGATGAAAGGTTCTCGAGTTATGGCCATTATGGCAGCCTTGGATTTCTATAACCCAGGTGAAGGGAGAGTAATGACACATATCCCAATGGATTCCTTGACCCCTAAAACCTAGGGATCGGCACCAAAACCATCACTGCATGACGAACGGTTCTCGAGATATGGCCATTTTATGATAATTGGCGGCCATATTGGCGGCCATCTTGGATATTTATCACCCCTGGTGAAAGAAGAGTTATGTAACCTATCCCAGTGAATTCTTTGACTCCTAAAACCTAGGGGTGGACACCAAAACCATCACTCTATGATGAATGGATTTTGAGTTATGGCCATTTTATGATAATTGGCGGCCATCTTGGATATTTATTACCCCTGGTGAAAGGAGAGTTATGTAACCTATCCCAGTGAATTCCTTGACCCCTAAAACCTAGGGGTGGACACCAAAACCATCATAATGAATGGATTTTGAGTTATGGCCATTTTATGGTAACTGGCGACCATCTTGGAAATAGGACCTTTCCAGAAGTTAGATTTGGGAAGACGTTTAATACGCCATTAAGTAGGTCGAATGTTACGAGTTCTTGAAAAATCACGCTTTTTCTTTTAGGGTAAGGGGTATCTTTTCATGATTGGCTCGACAAGACGTCGCATGATGAACTGACGCACAGCTGTTACTGACCAAAAATGACGTCCAAATGCACAAGGGTGTAGTTACATCCTAACGCCCTCCTCTCGAACGCTCAAGATAATAATGGGCGTAATACTTATCAAAAGAAATTATAAAACCTTCGGAAGTTTTTTAAATGAAAAAAAGGTAGTTATACAATCTGCGGTGTGGGCACATGCTTGTTGAATGTCCGAAGTTGTTGAGATTACGTGAAAAAATATCGAAATTTCGATATAACCTTGACCTCGGATGAAATTGGTAATGTGCCAAAAAGTTAGCTGAGCTATGTAAATATATGAATAATCGTTTGAACCAAATAAATATCACTTCTAATTATGAAATAATCGGCGTTTAACAAAATTCATTGAAATCGTCGTCCGTTGCCATGGAAACGCGAATTTCTCAAAACGCTCAAGGGTGCCAAAGTGGCACTCAACGGATACCGATCCCACACCCTCCAAATATATGAAAA
>NMRB01000364.1:122484-146923 GCA_002633025.1 Notospermus geniculatus | reverse complement strand
GAACATCTCCTCTGTATGTCAGAGAGGAAATTTCATGGAAAAAAATTAATTATCATGAAAATATCACTATTTTAAAATATCATCAAGATTGAGATTTTTGAAATCTTAACATTTTTTACCAGAAATGACTTTTCAAGTAATCTATGGAAAATTCTAAGAAATATGGTGAAGAAAGTGTTTGAAAATCTTGGCTTACTTTGATGATATTTGAGATTATCGAAAATATCAAAAATCTGAAATTTGAGATTTTTCACGAAATTTTGGGTTGAGGTGTTAACCTTCGCTAAAAGATTAAGACTGACCAAGATTCCGTAACTATATTACCATCGGTCACAGAGAAATTAAACTTTTTCTTTAAATTGTGTTGAAAAGTGTCCCGTTGTTCATGCATAATTCCTTGAATAACACAGAATAGGGCAAATATTTTTCAGTAATTTCTTCACCGCGAGTCTTAGAACTCTTCATAGATTCATGATAAATTTGTTTTTTATGAAAAACTTCAAGATTTCAAAAATCTCATTTTCAATGATATTTTGAAACAGTGATAATTTCACGATATTTTAATTTTTCCTTAAAATTTGCTCTTGGACATATACATTAGAGATGTTGAAGGGCCATATTCTGAGCTAGAACCCAAAATTATGCATCACTTCCTGTACAGAGTTAAAAAACCACTGTCCATTTATTTTTTGGGATGAGTGTACATCTATATCATTATGCAGTGTCAGTGTGTCCAAATTGTTCTTTCATTTTTGATTTCACACATTTGATACCATGACCCCCCGTTCCAAACATGTTTTGGGTTGATGATGGTACTGCACATTGCTTTTCACTAACTGCATACCACTCTCTCCGCTAAAAAATAAGAGTTCTAAGGTGGAAGAAATGTACATTGACTGCACATCTGGGTCACGATTATGACCCATCTTCCTGATGATGACTTCGTGCACGACATGTATCACAAGCGAAACGTCGTGTTGTAAACCAATAAAGACGTTGATAATGAAAGTGGACAATGGTTTTCTACACATTGTGGTAAACACCTATTGCTGGAACGTACGATGTTTCACTCACCTCAGCAGGATGCCGAAATAATCGGAAATGGAAGAGAAAATGCTAGAAGAAACTGGTTGCGATTCGAATATTAGTTGCGTATCATTGACATATGTCCTGCAAATCTTGGCTTCCTTCAAACTTCTGCATGAACCGCCGATTTGCATCCATAGTCAGTGACGTCACTGTGGGGAAATATCTAATTCATTGCTCATGATGGAGTCGGCTTTTTTCATTTAGAATGCAGGCGAGTGTTCCAAATAATGTCGTGGGTGCTTGACCGCGGCTGGTGCATGAAAGCCTACAGCTTTTTACTTGCTGCTTTTGAAAGGAAAGAAACGACAGGATCTTCTTGTGATAACGACAGATTACAGATAACCGGTGTAACATCTGCCAATGTTCCCCGTCTGTGAGTGTTCCCCTCCTATTGTCTGACGGAATAAGCGGCGACTTGACAATAGAGGACGCACACAGAGACATGTCGATCTATCTGCCAGCGTTTCCCAAACAATAACGGGGACACACTCACCCACAGAAACACTGGCAGATATAACACTGGACTACCCTCTTGGTGTACACCGTCGTACATGACGTACGGGACAGACTGCTAAATCACAGGGAAATTGAAGAGAATATCGAATGCTACAAATTTGAACCTGAACTGCCAAGGATATCCTCGGACCAGAGCTGCCAACCTGTTACGGAAGTACAGATTGGGAATAAAAAAGTACGATTTTAAACAAATGTGCATTTTTTGTTCGTTCTGCGCTCCATATGTTCTCTTTAGTTTCTATTTCCACCACCAGGTTTGATATCACGGTTTCTGTGCGCGCTTCCTCCATTTTCACTACCTTTCTGCTGAATACGAAGTGGGAGAGTTTGTGTCATATAACAGCCGGCCGTGTGAGGTGACGTCATGATGTGCTTTGGGCCTACCATGTGCGTTGGACCTCCTTGCCGAAGCTACAGCGAAATGAATAAGAGAAGGAATTCTAAAGGGTTACTAGATATAAGAGGTGCACAAAGACGAATTTTAATTCGTCTTTGTGCACCTCATATCCAGTAATAAAATAATAAGTAATAGTGCGCACCTGTAGGCCTTATTTGGCAGGGGTTTTTTGCTGCATACTGACGATTATCTATGGCGAGTTCCCGTTTGTTGGCTGTTAACAGGGAGTGTAAGAAATCAAACGATAAACCTTAACTTTACGACAACGTTATTTTTTGTACCGAAAATGCAATATAATCTGGTGAATTCGCAGTATGAAAAATAAGTTGTCGTAAAAGTCACGTTTATTACTTGGTCTTAAACTCCCTATTGCATGGTTTGGTGAAACTTGTTGATGCTGCTGCCCTGATCCGTGCGTTGTTTTTACGGTACTAGGGAGGTTTAGAAATCAAATTTTAAACGTGAACGTTACCGACAACGTTATTTTTGTACCGAAAATGCTATATCAAATTTGCTTAAAGGAGCTGTACGTCCAAGTTGTAAACACTGCACTCACTGGTTCTCTATCCACGCGACGCCTGCGGTGCTGCCACCTATTGTCGGTGATATGTACTGACGTGAATATGGTGAGTGAGTTGCATTGGACCGGGCACCAGTCTAACGATCACTGGTGCTGCCACCTTCACGAAGGAATAAAACTAGTTTGCTGGCCACTGTTTGTAAACAAACCAGTTTGTTTACAACTTGGACGTCCAGCTCCTTTAATGTGTAGTATGAAAAATAAAATGTTTGATTTCTAAACCTCCCTAATACTTCCTGACCAACTTTATCCTCAGGCCCTTGCCATTGTCATGATTGTTACACTGGGAAGCTTCGATAAAGCGGGGAATCGACCTGTGATTTTCAACCTGGTTTTGCTCTGCGACTTGCTTTGCAACTGGGTTGCATTGCAACTGGGCACGCGATCGCCACAGTGGACTAGCTAGACGTGATTTCCCCCAATGGCGAAGATGTGATCAATTTCAGGTCAGCGACCGCGGTATCAGTTCCTTGCGGTCGTATTCAATCACAGATTGCAGGTTGCAAAGCAAATCACAAAGCAGAAAATCAGCACCGATCCCTAGCTTAAAGATCCACGACTGATTTTCTAATGTCGATCAATGTACATGTACCCCGAAAGATCAACCCCAGGAGTCTATGGCAAAATACCAATTGGTCACCTGGTATTCTTTCTTAAAACAATTACTACATCTTTCTTTCTTACAAAGCTAACTTACTACAGCAGATTGTTTGAAAAACATGTATAATGACCTTCTTTACACTTGGGTTAAGCGTATCTATATTATGAAGGAGGTATGTCCGTTCTCACCACCAATACCATCCTGAAAATATCAGGTTCTTAGCGCTCGCTCTCTTCGTCACAGCAATTTGTCCGCTGCAAATGGCATTTCAACAGCGTCCGCGTTGGTGAAAACTGGTGATGCTGCATGCTGCCGCGGCTCATGCCTTGTTTGGCGGCAACATTGCCAACCTTATCTTTAGTGTCTCATGCAGTTGTTACACTGCGAAGGGTCGATAAGGATTAACAATTTCTTTATGAACAGAAATGTGAAATATCGATTGATTTTCTTCCTTTTGTAAGCGGTTTTTACTGTTCTCCTTTCATGACTGTTCTATTGGAGTGGTTCATAATATGGGCATTTACATGTAACTGGCTTTTGCTTTTTATAAATTAACTGAATTCCATTTTCCAAGATAGTTGCGTGATAGCGGTCTTTAGTCCGATCATGCTGTAATTTACTGTACGCGTTTTTCACAAACTTACGTTAACACAACATTTCTAATAAACACTAACACTTTATAACACTAAGGGCCGATTTGTTAAACGATGGCTAAGATAACCATCGGGTTTCATTAACCCTCAGTTGACAAACTGTTTGTTAATCGAAGTGGATTTTTCGATTTTATGAATCGCTGATAACCAAACATTCTAAAAGTCAAAATGTTTACTTTGGTTAATTCACGGTTTGTCAGAAAAGCCGATGGTTAAACCGAGGTTTACCTAACTATCGTTTAAAAAATCAGCCCTTTATGCCATAAAGCTAGGCGCACATGTCCGATAAAATGGTGCGATTTGCCGTCCGGCAGGGGTGTTTTTAAAATCGACTGGCCCGAATAAATGACGAGTCGACAGCGTTGGGTCAGTCAACTTTAAAAACACCCCTGCCGGACAGAAAATCGCACCATTTTTATCGGACATGTGCGCCTAGCTTAAGTCTTATACAGGTTAACATCTCCGCCTTACATAAATTCAAGTACATACACGGCCAATTAGGCAGTAAGAGAATACAATACAAGTAATGTCACACATCAAAGACAGGGACTGGATGCCTAGATGTAAACAAAAACACCTGTTCTTACGCTGTTTTTTAACTACAGTTTTCACAAACTTACGTTTAACACAACATTTCCAACAAACACTAACACCTTATAACACCAAATGCCATCATAGTGAGAACTACTCATGGAGGAGCAACTGCTTATAGAATAGTCAGATGAAGCCCTGGGATAAACATACTGTACCGATTAAAGAACACTTCCTTGGTCTTTCCATTCGGAACTTCCGAAGGCAACTGCTCGGCAATTTCCGTACACTCGCCTTTCCCCTCGGACACAATTCCAAGGCAGCCATCTTGAACGCGCAACGATTTCATCGCGTTTCTGGGGGTTTGGATGCGGTCGCCTCATCACACCCTGCGCATGAACGAAATAGGTCACACAAAAACGTTGCATTATTGATCAATAAATGGCAGATTGGGTGAGATACCGGTACGTGTATAATATGCGTCAACTTATCCAACAAATACGGTTGAACACCTTAACAGGCCAACACTTGGCCAAAATATTCCCACGGTCGGTCCCGTGGGTTTGTTGATAAACAATATGGCTGCCTTGCACTTGTGTCCGAGGTGAAATGCGCCGCCCAGTGGACAGATAAGCAGTTCGCCTCAGGTTGTTCCGAATGTGGTCTTTCAACGTCCTATCATCAGGGCAGTTTCAGGCATCATACCCATTTCCATAGCAGCAGTTGCAGCAGTGGGCCTAAAGCACTTGGTCGAAAACCCTTGGCCACCAAGACCAGCCAGGTCAGTGGCTTCATTCAACACATTAGCCATGTTAGCTATGGTCTGAGAAGATACGAAAGTCGTCTGCAAGGGAAGGAAAACCGGATAATCGGGCCCTGTGCGCTGATGAGCAGTCTTATCAATGTAACATTTCAAGGTAGCAACCGCGTCCAGCATTGGCTTCCTTGAGGAATCTCAACAGTAAACCCTGACATATCCAGGTCATTACAAAGTACCATAGATCCATGTGGTAAAAACTGGATGTATCTTGTAGGCCTAGGGAAAAAAACAAACAAGCATGCAGCCATGGCAGCAGACAAATTTTTGTGCACGGTTTTCTGATAAATTCTCTTCAAATTTGCTGCTAGATAAATAAATGAAATGGCCAGGGCCATTGTGCTCACCTCTGTGACAGAGTATGAAGTGTGAGTAGCCTGGTGATACACTGAATGGTGAAGGATTAGTGCAGAAACATCGTAACATTTACTACCGATGAGATATGGCCAAAGTCAATTTTTCAAGATGGCCGCCTGGCAGCCATGTTGAAGTCCAATGGAACCGAAATTTGGCATATAAGTAGACGGTACCAAGACACATATTTAGGCACGGTTAAAGCATCCTAGCTCCCACTATTTATGAGGTGTGGGTCGAAGTCCATTTTACAAGATGGCTCCGCGGCGGCCATATTTGATGTCGAATCTGACTGAAATTTACCATATATTTATATGGTACCTAGATACATATTTTGACAACGTTAAAACATCCTACCTACTCCTATTTATAAAATGTGGGTCAAAGTCCATTTTTCAAGATGGCTTCCTGGCGGCCATATTTGAAGTCCGATCGGGTTGAAATTTGGTGTATTCGTGCAGGGTACCTAGATATATCTTCACACCAAATCACAACACTGTATGTCAAATAACAATGAAATGTGCCACCAAACAGTGAATTTTGAACTTTGACCTCTGTGACCTTGAAAAGTAGGTCAAATCAAAAACCCGGGATTTATGTGATGAAGTCTCATCAGAGGAACCCACCATAAAAGTTTCGTGGTTCTAGCTAACCGCGTTCAGGAGATACGGCTGAAAGAAGGTTTTCACAAAGCGCCCCCTGCAGGCCAGAGTGTACAAGTAGCAGCGCTAAGTTTCGGTCCAGAGATAGTTTTTACCATAGGGTACCTGTACACCAAATTTCAGGTTTGTAACCCAAGCGGTTTAGAAACGTGCCACCCCTGTTAACGACGACGGACGAAGCTCACCTCACAGAGGTGAGCTAAAAATGGCAGAAGCTGCAAAAATGGTTTCCGTGGAGAAAATACTGTGCGTTCTCGATGAACTGAAAAGTAAACCCTTTCACAGTTTTCTTGGTGGAAACAACATGACTGCGAGCAACAACCACAACTGAGAACTCTGACACTTGACCTCTAAAAGTGTTAACTCTTAGTTAACCTCTAGGGATTAGTGTTATCATAATGCTTTTTGTAGTACAATTTTATCAAATCAAAGCCTAATGCTCAGGTTAACTTCAGGTTAACCCGGAGTTAACACTAACACAAAGTCTCCAAAGTGTTAACTCGTGTTTAACCCAGTGTTAACTCGAAAGTTTCATGAGAGGTCAAAATTCAGAGTTAACACTGGTGTTAGTGAGTGTTAACTCGAAGACTTGACCTCACCCACTGTGTAACTCAGTAGGAAGAAATGTTGTAAATATCTTGGTGGGAGTATTCCCGAGAAAACAGGTAGTGAGTAATACAATACGTCCATACAACTGTTCCATGTATATCATAAATTTTCCAATGGCTACATCTACTGGCAGTTTTTGCCGATCAATTTTCTCTTCCCGAAAACTATTATGCCGGTGTATCGTCTTTATACGTACATTAAATTGACCTATCACAACACAGGTGGTTCAATATTTCACTGATTTCGTTGAGCCGAAAGAACGAATATTCATGCGAGTCCCTAAATCAGATCATATCATTAATATCATTCGCCGTATCTATTAGATATCCAAAGTAAAGCACAAAGATCGACACATAAAATGATATAACACAAAGGTCGTCTCAGAATTTCGCAAATTTTCGACCCCAGTCGCGGTCTTCCTCAGGTACTTTCTAGAAGATCCAAGGAGTGAATGAGCTGGATCCTAAAGATATAGAAGTTTTATTAAAGAAACTTTATAACTTCTATACCCTTAGGATCCAGCTTATTCACTCCTTGGATCTTCTAGAAAGTGCTTGAGGAAGATCCCGATTGGGGTTGAAAATTTGCGAAATTCAGAGACGACCTTTGTGTTATATCGCTGTATCTATTAGTGGCTGTTCAGGCTGTTCAAGGTGTTGGAAATTCACTTCAGGGAAGTTAGCTTTCGTTGTGTTGACTTTATTAGGGGCCTACATGCGATTGATGTTGTTGGCAAAATCTGATCTGCTGTCATCGAATGTCAGTCGTACACAAGCGGACTCTGCTGTTCTCGCTAACCACTGTCGCTTTGCGAAATTTGAAATTACCTGCAGTTCGGGATCTACGTCAGAACACATCACTGGAACCAACCGAGATCGAGTCATGTACGGGACCCGCTCAAGTTTCCTCAGACGTTTACGCCAGGTCACAGCGAAACGTTCCAGTTGCCTTCTTGATAAATCCCATAATGGGCATCCATACAATGCCATGGCGAAAGTAAAAACAACAGCTTCGAAGATGTCTGTCCCATCCTGAGACCTTGAGAAGTTATTGGCCTGGCGCCATATGCACAAAACATCTTAAGTGTAATTTTTTGAGAATTTCCCTAAGAATTTCCTTAAGTAATCATCCTTAACCTGAGTGGTATGCACAAAGCATCTTTAGATGAGAATTTTCTTTAAAATCTCCTTAACTTTAAGGTACCTCATCAAGTCTCATAAGTGAAACTTTTGTCCTTATATCCAGCAAAAACTTGTGTCTTTGATCTATTCAAAGCTGTGCAGCAGCATCATTTCTTCATTGCTCTTATTATTGCTGGTTACATTGAAGTTGATGAAGTGGAAAGGGCAGTGCGCATATCAATGACATTTCGGGACCGTGAAAATCCTTTTGATTTTTACCCAGATGATAGTACAAGTGATTCGCTTTGATAGAGTGAGAATACTCTTCATTATCCATCTTCTTGCTGCAGATATAGAACCACGTACTGGCAGACATGACAGAAGCCACGCAGTTCCTGCCTTACTAGAGGTCTGTCCTCTTACTAGATGTTTTCGTTACTAAGATTCTACTGAGTTGAGAAAATTCCTATTATTCAATGCCGCATATCGTTAGTGGTGTACACACGAACGAATGAAATACATTTCCTAGGACGTAATGGATAATAAAAGAAGTACAAGAGAGACCCATCGAACGAGTTGAAAGAACAAGAGGCCCATGGGCCTGGCGCTCAGCTGACAGTTGACTACCAAAGAGAATGACACCTTGGCTCAACAGGTCTTTGAGTAGGTCACTAGGTCATGAACGTAGGTCAGTTGAGACCTACACTTTATTACCTTTAGTTTGATACCAAACATGGCTACCTTGGCTCAACTGGTCTTTAAGTAGGTCACTAGGTCATGGAAATAGGTCAGTTCAAACCAACACTTCTTTTAGTTTGATAATAACAAACATAGGCCTAACTACCTTGGCTCATCTGGGCTTTAAGTAGTCCAGTACTAACTCTCCGCCGGAATCGAAATCATGGACCCTCGCATCAGATGGGAAGGGGTTAATAGGCCTATATCACTTATGAGTCGAGATGGATGTTGTATTAGACCTACTTGGTGACAATGGGTTAATACCAGGTATAGGCCTGCAATTCGTGGTGAAGTGAGATAGATATCTTTTGAGACGCATTGGGTGGGAAGGAGTTAATATGGGAACCAATCCATGACTGACGTCACTAATGGTGGATGAAGTGAGAAAGGGCATATATCTGATCTGGCGATGCTCTCCACCATTCAATAGTAACTTGCCATTCAATACAACAGGGTGTTTTGACAGTCTCCGACAGTTCAACATGAACTTTCATGAGGAAGGATAAGCCGCGGCCGGGACAGAATTCGTCTCTTCTCGGTTTATCAAATGAGAACGAATAAGACAAAATCAATGACTGTCGCCGTGTCGCGTTTTTGAGAGCGATGTGTCCTGAACTTCACCTGATGAAACCACGAGTTCCCTGTCCCTTCGTCGTTGATGGTCCCAATCAAACTAAAGACATGTCATGCTATCGAAATGTGTGAAATAAAAGGAATTTTTATTGTCATACGCAACAAAAACAGCCAGAGTCGGAGACTCGAAATGACGAATGAGAAGCCGATTAGAGATCGAGCAGTGAAAAGCGAGGGGCCGACGATAGGCCTCATTCGGCTGATAGCACCAAAATTATCATATCACTTCGTCGTTAATGGTCCCAATCAGACTAAATATGTATCAAATAATCTAAATATCTGAAATTTTAACAATTTCTAAGGCAGCACACTATGAAATCAGCCCGAGTCGACGACTTGGAATGACGTGCATGAAGCCGAGATCGCTGTTGTCGGTTCGATCATTGTGATTTTTTTCCAATATATATCGTCATATTTTGAACCCACTTGTGTCGTTTTGACGAAAAATAATTTCAGTTATTGTTTGATGGTACTCTAAAATACCACTCAGGTATGATTTCATAAGGCGATTGTCTATGACCATTGGGATTTTATGCGATGATCATAGGTATATTTCATCTCGATTCACTTTGTGCAAGCACCACGACATTTCCCATGATTCCTCATTCCATGAACAAAAGAGCAGCCAACCCGTCAAAGTAACTGGCGCGGGAAATTTAAATAGTGCTGTTTTCAATTTTGTCACCTAGCGCCCCCTGGAGAACAAATTTCAAATTAATTTCCATTGCACTTGGTGTACCAAAAATCAAGCTTCATACCCTATCAATTTCAGTTCGATATATTGCCTGTGGACTGAGTTATTGGGGTTTTCCATTTTACGGAAAATGCCCCCTGGAGAGCAGAATGTACGTCAGATCGCAAAAATTTTTGGTCCTGTTTCGAGTCCTTCCTAGGGCCTACCATTCCACCAACTTTCATGACCCTCGGCCTTGCGGTTGCGAAACGTGCCAGTTTAACGGACGACACACACACACACACAGACAGACACACTACGGACGCCACTCAGTATACATATGACTAGCTCCGCTGACCTTTGGTCAGCTGAGCTAAAAAATTTCCCGTTTGTGCATCCTGATACGCGGCGTGAAATCAACTAGGCTTTCCATAAATGTCATGTCAGAGGAGTCCTTCTCAGGAACATCATTGAACGCATGGGCGTTTTTTTGGAAACAGACTGCATGGGGACCGGGTAAACCGAGTAGAAACACCACCTCAAAGTATCCAATATAAAATAGTAAGGGTTTGTAAATGTGTTTGAGATATTGCAGACTTCTAATCACGTGCTTTGACGGCATGTATCGGTGTCTTCGTCTTAAAATAACTCTGATGAATATGTGCTTGACATATTGCACATAGTACAACTCTTCGCTCTGATATAAAAATTTCTGACTTGCAATATTAAGTCTTGTACCATTTTCAAGTCTAATATGAATACTACCACGTAATATGTGTTCAGTGCTGTAGTAATACACCGAGACTTCCAGGTACTTTCGTCTCCGGCACCATACAAGAACTACGTCGGAATTGTGATCAAAACGCAATGAACTTTTTCGGAAGCAACGGTCAGTAGGTGGGATGACAAATCGGCCGCTGAAGCCACCACCTTTGGTGACATTATAAAGGGCATGCATCCAGGGATTTTTCAAAGTATATAAAATACATAACTTGTAAAGAGAGTCGACATTACAGCTGATGACATCCATTCTGTCTGCCATCGATGTGTTGTACGTGAGACAAAAAGTGCCATCATGTAAGCTGTAGACTAGTACAGTAATTATTGGCATTTTGCTCAAACCAGTAGGAGATACATGGAACACTATTTTCCCTCCCGAACTGTCAAAGAACCAAATGTCGTATTTACCGATAACTACAGGTGGGATCACCTTCACTGGAACCCTTTTCTGTTTGTACCGAATGAACCTTCGAACCTAGAATTCAACAATCACAGTTATTTGGGAATGGAAAATCGTCCGTGGGCCTCCCCCAGTTCAAAAACCATTCTCCTGCAAAACATGTCACATGACGTCGTCCTACCATCTACAGTTAGGGTCAAAAGTTTACATACACCTTGGTAAAAAAAATTCAACTCAAATTTTCAAAAGGTTTTATTATTGTTCTTACAAATACATTTTTAATGGGGAATTATACTTCAGGGCTCATATTCATGAAACCTTGCTAGTTAGTTGGTTGCTAGTGGTGTACATTGGCCTGTACAAACTAGGTTATTTAGTAACTAACTAAGCCTAGCAGGGTTTTATGAATATGGGTCCTGATGTCTACTTTATCTTCTTGCTACATTCATTGATTTCAGTTTCTTTATTTCAGAGTTATGTAACATAGTTCGTTACAGTGGTTCAAAAAGTTTACAATACATCAGTACTTGGTAGAGTTGCCTTTTACTGCCAGAACCTGACTCGGACATCTAGGATAACCATCCACAAGTGTCTCCCAATACTATTGGGGAATTGGAGCCCATTCCTTTTCACGGTAGTTATGTAACTCAGTCAAATTTGTTGGTTCTTCCTCTGACTCGTCTCTTAAGTTTTTGAAAGAACAATAAATCCCTTTGGAAATATGAGTTGATTTTTTTTGACCAAGGTGTATGTAAACTTTTGACCCCAACTGTACATAATGTTTGGAGCTAGCATGCATGATTCTGATCTATGCTTGCAGTTTGGTCGTCGGAACTTGCATCATTACTTTGTTTTCTTCCAAAACACGCGTCATGAAGAAGTCGCAGTACGTGATCTCCGGCCGATCAGGGGCCATGTTGAAATTTCAATGCATCATGTAGTGTAATGTGCACTGAAGAGAATTTCGTGAAAATTATGACGTAATAAATTGAGTAGCCTAGTAACCGTGGTAACGAAGCAAGAGATGCAGTAACGATATTGAACAAAGAGTAAGCTGGTCTTTTAGATACATGTAGATTTTAAATTGTTTTCTTACTTATCTTGGCAACTCTCCTTTACTGTACTCGTAGACTCTGTTGTACATCAGTTTCTCGTTTGGGTGTACGTGCAGGATATTCTTGTAACCGTCAATGAAAACCGTGATATGGTCTGTATTTCTTATTTTTGACCCTCGCAGTTCTAGAAAATCTCGCCTGATTCCAACTCGTTTTATTTCCAACTCTAGTCCCTGTTTCGGACTGCAAACTACTGTCCACAGGAACCATCGGAGGGTATAAATGTACTGGCCAAAAAACAACCCAAAATGATAATTTATTGCAGTGAATATAAAACGGCCAGTTGTTGTCAGGATGTCGTTTATTTGATTACGCAATCCAATGCGGATATCGCAAAAAATTGTCAACTGCGAAACTGTAAATATTTGTGTTTGTACGAGGACAATGTATTTGAAGTCGCCGATGAAAGCGTGAAAATGGGACGAATATGTTGATTTGAAATTCACGTGTACAGTGTCATTGTTTATCAGGAAAATCTCAAACTGCTTTTTGTAGTACTCCCTACGGGAGAGGTAAATAGTAGCAGAAATACGATTTGTTCCCGGAACTGAACAGGCAAAAACGAAGCGGTACATATCACGCGTGCGCAGAGTATTGTGGTCATCAACCTTGCATTGTTCTTGTTTCCGTGCGTGAACCTTGCCCACAAACCTGCCTATGGTAAGGTCAAACAGCAGCAGTGATTTCAACACGTTTCTGTGTGATTTTCCTGTCATTCGTTTATAAAACTGGATGTATTTAGACACTACTGCCCACTTCATTCGGAAATATTTTTTTAAATAGGCTGTATAATTGTGTGTTAATTGATACGACTTCGGACCCTTGGAATACCGAATGATCCTATTTAACGGCACTGGATATTCACGATAAAATCATTGTGATAACGGGGAGAGTTCTGTCAGAGAAAACCGTCATCCGTTTCTTCTTGTTTATTGCCGGAATCATTGGAATCTCGCGTGTTAGTCGGTACTGAAGCGTACGTCTTACGTGTGCCTGTAAAGGTCTGTATCTGGCAACATTTTCTCAACATTTAGAGTTGCATCACCATTTGGACAAATGTTTATAAAAGAATTTTTAAATATGTTTACAAATTTTGTTAATATGTTTCTAAATTGTTGGCCAGTGGATCAAAAGATCGTCTTGCTTATGCCCGAGCCACACAGTCCAATTTAATTTGGCCAAAAAACTTTGAGCAAAAATTTTATCGTGTAGCATGGGGAAAATCCACAAATTTGACCAACCAATTAAATTTCAAAATCCAAAATCGTTTTTCTTAGAGCCCGTCCTATTTTTCTCCTACGATTTGACCAAATAATTACAAATCGTACCGTGTGGTATGGGGAAATATTTTTATTGTCCGATTAACGCCCTGATCGCGGTGACCGTGGTGACCTGGCCTTTTGGTATGAATAGCCATAGATAGGGACAATTTAGTAATGTTAGTATGGATATGTCATCAGTCGACCCGCAAAGGTCTGAACAGCGCCCCGACGTCTGAGCGGTGGTATTTGGCGGTACTAACTGAAAAATCACTGAACGAAAGCGAGGCAGTGACGTAGGCGTTGGGACGCTATAAAACAATCACTAATTAGGCACGATTAGTCAGACGTTTGAAAGTGCCGTGATGTTTACATGTTGATGGAAGTTTCTCTGCGAAAGTTGCCGAAAATTTCATCGAAATTTCGGTTCAGTTTTGACCGAGTTATCGATCGAAAGACAACCATTGTGTTTTCGAAAATAGCCGTACTTCAAAGTGCGTACACTTTCTTGGAATAGTATTTGGAAACTTCTACTTAGGTCGTTCGGGTTGTTTTAAGGTCGATCTATAGTCATTGGGTTTTCCCCCAGACAACCGCATTCCAAGCGACCCACTGGTGTGAAACTGAATGAATAATAATTGCCTCTACTCTGTTCGCCAATTTTAGGCCGCGTTAGGGCTGAAATAGATTTTATTGTTGTCAGTCAATTATAGGCCTTGGCACTCAATGGTCCGCTGATTTGCCCACATAATAGTGAGGTTAAGATCTTGAACGCGAACGACAAACGTGAACGGGAATGACGTCATTGTCGTTCCCGTGAAAAATTCGCGTATATCTGGTTAAGAAGTGAATTAACCAGGAACGTGAACGCCATCTATTGTTTAAGTAATTGGGCATGCATTGTACGTGTGTCGCGAACAATGGTAGTTTATATTGGTACAATCTCCGACGCTGAGGTCAGACGGTTTCATCTTACTGACTCTGCCACCTGCAGGTCCGGACTATTTCAGCGGAGGATCGTATATATAGGTCACAGTGGTTTCCAGTAATGCAAATGGAACTGAAGTATTTCATGGTTTTATCCACAAACGAAACCCATGCGACCCAATTTAATTCTCGTCGTATGCCACGTTCAAACGACAAATCGCCTGTTTCTACGTTCACCTCTTCCGAGAACGCAATCGGGTGGCGAGAAGCAGTGACACAATGCCAGCCTTTATTGGCCACGGTTAGTAGTTATGCAATGGGAACAGTGTTGCTGGCATAATTGAGTATGGCCGAACTCACCCCTCTACAAACATTACATCATGCCTATTGGATTGATTCCTTGAATATGGGGTTCACAGCCAAGACCTCCATAAGAAGATCTGTTTAGGCTATTCATTCGGATCACCTGAGCTCAACACCTCCTTCAGGACAATAGATTTAGGAAGAGGAATTCCTGTTCAAGAAACGGCGTTCAAACGCGAGTGGGTTTGTCACGTGGCTGCCTACTGACGTCACTCGCGTTCATGTTTGTCGTTCGCGTTCAGGATCTTAACCTCACTATCATTTGGAAACGCACTATAGTGAACGTGTGTTGTAAATAGTAAACAAACCCACGTGAAGAATAAAGTTTCAAATTTTCGAGCAGTTTTCCTCCCACTTTTGTAAACATTTTTCAAACTTTGAAAATGGAAATGTGTTGTTCACCAAATGGAGCGTGTCCGTATAACAGCCGATTCTGGGTTTTTGAAGTAGATGTCCGCGAAATTCACGAAACAACGAAAATTATGTGGAGTAAAAGATAAACTTTGTTAATTATAAGCATAATTAACATATTTTTAAAAAAATCTGCGGTTATACCAACATGCCGTAGGTATGGCTGCGTCTTTTTCAACAGAGTTTGCTGTGATGCGACATAGCATGTTGACGTAAAATTGCTCAGGGAAATTTTTTCGGCCTTTCCAACAAAGTCACTTTTCTGGGCAATCCGGAAATAGGATCACGTTATTTAGTGTGAAAGTTCACTTAGATACTTCATACGTAACATACCGTCCCAGAAATGTTTTTGTAATCATTGTTATCAATGAACTACATGTATCAAGAATTTAAGTTGGGCAGTTCAGCGCCACGCAATGGGTATAGATCGACCTTAACATAGGAGAATATACATGCGAAGCGTGGTTTTTTGCACGCATGCCTGAGGGGTTGAAAATCACCGCGAAACACAACTACATTTTCAACATGCCGTAAATGCTCCTTTACTGAGTTTGACTGTTCTACCCCAAAGATCAAATGGCCGCTGGGGTAGCAATTAAGACCATAGGTGTGAACACAGTGACATAACCACCCTAATTAGCCCTAATTAAGGACCTGGCTGAAGCGTCAAAGTCACTTTTCTTGCAATATGTTTCAAATTCAAATAGTATCAATTTATTTCAAATGCTCTGACTAGCAGAATACTTCAACGACGAAAATCGGTCAACAAATAAAGATTTTACAAATATTTTTTGTAAGCATTCACTCATCTGCGCTATTCCTCACAATGAGTATACCCCTCAGCTGTTATAATACAATTGGTGTGAATGAACCAAGTGTTTCCTGATTGGCTGTGCTGGTGCTGTCAATCATACTATATGGGCCCACTCTCTTTGAGGTGCAATGGTGTAGGAGAGGGGAAGTTTTCTGGGACAGTGTGAGAGTGACCTTAAAACCTGTAAAATGTGATGAAATAGTGTCAAAATCTTTAAGTAGCAGGGATTTCAGCAGCACTCTGTTCCATTCGATGAGGTGAAAGAAGAGAGTAATTCGTGGAGGAAATATCCTCAGTCCTAGTTAGTTGTGCACTTCATAGGCTTACTTAGATTACATGCAATGGACTAAGCCTAAGAATCCATCCACGCGATTTTCGCGCGGCAGACGCTCGAAAGCATTGTTTGTTTCCGCCGCATTGGTCGTGGACAAAGGATGCGACATCGCGATGATGGGGGCGAGGTGTGGTGAGGAGAGTAGTCCATGGAGAAAATGTTCAGAGTGCTCGTTGTCACAATACTTCACAGGCAACAAGCAATGGAGAAGACTGTAAAAAGTTATGTGTTTGAGACAAGTGCCAAACTCTTTGAATACTAAACCACTTTGGCATCACTAAGTGACTTGAACCAAGATACAGAAAAGCACAAAATTGACACACAAAATGATAATAAACAAGAGGTCAATCTCCAGAATTCACGAATTTTCGACCCCAACCAGGGTCTTTTTCAAGTGGAACTTTACAATCTGAAACTCTAGAAAAGACTCTTTTCTAGAGTTTCAGATTGTAAAGTTCCACTTGAAAAAGACCCCGGTTGGGGTCGAAAATTCGTGAATTCTGGAGATTGACTTCTTGTTTACTATCACTAAGTAACTTGAGGTAAACGACATTGGGTCATTTGAATAAAGACTAGCAAATTGCTTTTACTTCAGATTTGTACAGCATTGCCTAGTGAATTTGTATTGCAAAATTCAAGTAATAGCATTTACTAAGTCTTCATTTATATGACCTCTTGACTCAGTTTGAGGAACCACCATTGCAGAATTCAGGATGTGGGAAAAGGAGGGCTGACAAATCAATTTTTTCTCCACCAAGTGAACATCTATTTATATTCTCCATATAACAAAATTGAGTCATGCAGTATGAGTATATTCTAACATTTACAACTTTATACACTATGCATGAAAAGTGTCAACAAATCCGCTTTTTTGCTGTGCGGACCATTTCCCCCTCCTTAACTGCTCATATATTCTTGTGCACACAAGCATTACCATCAGTGTGGTGAAGTTTGAATAAAATTGGCCCATGAATAAAGCTTCCTTAGAGCAAAATAACTTTTACATTTTTAGCAAACATTTCTCTCATCAAAGTCAGCTTTCTCCCCAAACGACCATGTTGGAATTTAGTTCCAATCAAACTAGACAAAGGTCAAGTATTGTTTTAATACACAATGGTGTACAATGATTTAATTCAAAAGGGAAATTAAGTCCAGCCCTGCATGCCATATACATGTACAATAAAACAGTCAACCCTGACCAAACGAACACTCTTCACACCTTTTGCCCACCACCACACAAATGCTAATTGGTCTTAATTGTGCCTGTTGGTGGGTGCAGTGAGCTGTGGGAGTACGTGTTCCTGGTGAACAGCCTTCATGGCTGACTACACAACAAATTGAGAAGGGTAATTAAGGGTAATTAGGGTTTGGAATAAAACCTCACTTTTCCCTAAAGGGGGATTTACCGCATGAAGAAATCTCCCCCGCTTTATCCATTGCCTAACCTGATTCCATGGGCTCTGACGGGTGGACATTAACTAAGGAGCTGTGGAGGCATATGCCTCCAAATGAGATGATGATGTTAGAACATGAATATTAAATGAGACAGTGACGTAGGAACTAGCATGTAATGAGAAATTCTGACCAATGAAAGTATGTACATGTAGTTAATTTGTCAACAAGACCACGTGGCTATGTGTTTGGTGTATTTACATGGAGAGTTCACCTGGTTTATCGACGAATAACATTTCGATAACAGTGATGGCTTCATTTATTCAATCATCTCAGCTTTGTAGTGGTGAGAAGGGCAATCTCCTCCAACTTCACTTGTGCAAAATTGCTTTCTTTGCCAGGGCGTAGCTAGCTTTTAAGGCCGGCGGGGGGCAAAGTTGATTTAGTGTGGAGGGCGAAGCCCGACCCTCCCGTGCATGCACTGGGAGGAGTGTCTGGGGTTCCTCTCCCAAAAATTGAAAATCTAGATTATTTCAGATGCATTTTCCCCACATCTAACACCACAATAGCTTATCTTGAAGAGTGGAAATGACCTTTTGGAGGAAAAATTTGTTTTGTCCAGTTTTACTCGGGGGCAGGAGGGCATATGCCCCTGTTTGTCAAACGTTGGTCACCGTATTATATTACGCCTAGGCCTATACAGGGTGTATGGCATCAAAAGAAACCTCTAGGGGGGCTGGGGCTAGGAGGGATCTGCTGTGGCCCTATCTCCACGTGATGATTTGTTGAAAAATAGCGCCAATGGCACTGTGCCCGCNAGAACATGAATATTAAATGAGACAGTGACGTAGGAACTAGCATGTAATGAGAAATTCTGACCAATGAAAGTATGTACATGTAGTTAATTTGTCAACAAGACCACGTGGCTATGTGTTTGGTGTATTTACATGGAGAGTTCACCTGGTTTATCGACGAATAACATTTCGATAACAGTGATGGCTTCATTTATTCAATCATCTCAGCTTTGTAGTGGTGAGAAGGGCAATCTCCTCCAACTTCACTTGTGCAAAATTGCTTTCTTTGCCAGGGCGTAGCTAGCTTTTAAGGCCGGCGGGGGGGAAAGTTGATTTAGTGTGGAGGGCGAAGCCCGACCCTCCCGTGCATGCACTGGGAGGAGTGTCTGGGGTTCCTCCCCCAAAAATTGAAAATCTAGATTATTTCAGATGCATTTTCCCCACATCTAACACCACAATAGCTTATCTTGAAGAGTGGAAATGACCTTTTGGAGGAAAAATTTGTTTTGTCCAGTTTTACTCGGGGGCAGGAGGGCATATGCCCCTGTTTGTCAAACGTTGGTCACCGTATTATATTACGCCTAGGCCTATACAGGGTGTATGGCATCAAAAGAAACCTCTAGGGGGGCTGGGGCTAGGAGGGATCTGCTGTGGCCCTATCTCCACGTGATGATTTGTTGAAAAATAGCGCCAATGGCACTGTGCCCGCTTGGCTTGAAGCATGGTGTTGGGAATCATCAGCAACCCCATAAAAGCCAGGTACAAACAATGAAATTGCCATATAAATGGAAGTTTCAATGCAGTAGATCAAATCATTACAAAAAGAGCCAATTTCGTAATTCCAGACAAACTTTGACCTTTGTGACCTTGAAAAGTAGGTCAAATAAAAAAATTGAATACTATCTTATGTATCCATATTAGATATACCCATGAAAAAAAAATTGACAAAAATCCATCTCTTGGTTAGAGAGAAATAGCACTTTCAGTGATTTTGGTTTTGGCCCCCTAGTGGCAAAGTTAAGAATCGGATTTCACCGAAATTGTGTGTGTTGCTATAACCCAGAGGTACAGGCATTGACAGATGTTTATCTACACTTTGTATCTTGAATATTTCAAATACTACCGAACCAATTTTGATGTGGTTTGTTGCATATGAAAGGAAAACCTGTCGGTCACATTTCTGCATCAAAATTTTGGAAATTTCGAAGTATCAAAATCATGTAATTGCTTGTCAGAAAAAATCTCAAAAATCAACACCTTTTAAATAGTGATTTTATTTTCATTTTTATAGTAGTTCTGACAGAATGGAAGTTTCTAAGGATTTTGGTGCTAGTTTCATCAAAATCTATCGAGTGGTTACTGAGATATTTGAGATTATCAAAATTTTGATATTTTGAGATTTTCGCGTTTTTCAAGAAATTTTCATACCATTGGATAAAGCTAACGTCAGATAATAGGTTTACATTATTTTGAAACTTTTTGGGGTTAACTGTGCAGAAATATCGTAATATAAAAATGTTGATATTTTGAAAAATGTGCATAAATTCCAATCATTTCATGCGAGTCATCCAAAATTTCATAATTTTATGATTTGAGGTCAGCTCTATCTACTGACACCAGAATTTTTGGAAAAATCGTGAAAATCTCAAAATCTCAAAATTTTGATAATCTCAAATATCTCAGCAACCACTCGACAGATTTTGATGAAACTAGCACCGAAATCCTTAGAAACTTCCATTCTGTCAGAACTACTATAAAAATGAAAATAAAATTACAATTTAAAAGGTGTTGATTTTTGAGATTTTTTCTGACAAGCAATTACATAATTTTGATATTTCGCAATTTCCAAAATTTTGATGCAGAAATGTGACCGACAGGTTTTCCTTTCATATGCAACAAACCACATCAAAATTGGTTCGGTACTGTTTGAAATATTCAAGATACAAAGTGTAGATAAACATCTGTCAATGCCTGTACATGAGTACAAAGTTTCAACACAATAGTTCAAACCATTATTAAAATATAGCCGTTTGATTTTTTTCACGAAACGCCCTCTAGGGGCCAAAACAGGAATCCAACCGGGCTCAAAATCGAACTCGACCTAGATCTTAGGCCCATATACATGTATGAACTCACCAAAGACCAAAAAGATCCGTCAAAAAATAAAGGCGCTAGAGCGCTAACAAACCAAAAGTTTACGGACGTACCACCGTACGTACTATAGTACGTTTAAGTCATCTGGAGCTCGATGGGCGTATGTCAATCAAACACTTTGTAACCAGACCACAATGAAATTAGGGTTTACTCTAAACGGTCCAACGCACATAGTTTTCATTGTTTTCTGCTGAACCTTGGTTTGAAATTAAACATACAACCAGACCTTGATTTGAAATTGAACACAGGCACAGGCATGGGATTGGCTGGAAGTGTCCTGTCAATAAAACGCATGTCAATAGCCAGACTTCACCAACAATACCAAGGTCTGCCTGACAACCGAAGGTCCGCCCATCGAGCTTAGGTTAGGTTAGGTAGGAATATAAGTATCACACTTTGACTTAAGTACGTTTATGAATACGGACCCTGATGACTCAAACGTACTATAACGCACGACTGACGCATTGTGCCCCTTTGTCCGCATGTAGCGTAATAGGTCAATCCTACAAAAAATTTGACCTCGTGACGTGCTCATTTTTTTCGTGACACACAATAAAAGGGGCTGGAAGGTGAAAAATCAAAAAGTCCAGTTCTGCGCACGTAAGTCGTACAGACTTCAAACTTGCAGGGATGATACATCATAGGGTGGAGACATCACTTTTGGGTAACATGGAAAAATTGCATGGTTATGACCTAATTAAATTAAACAATGGATTTTTCAGCTGCAGAAAAATCAGTGAAAATGATGTTATATATTTTGGCAAGAACGGGTAGGCAGTTTAAAGCTGACATGTTTGCATTACGCCAGCGCTTTGGCTGAATAAAAAAAAACGCCCTGAGTGCATGACCCCGTATGCAGGACACGAAATAGACATACTCTGTCAACATGTAGGCCTGATGCCTTTTATTGAACCCGAACGGTCAGCTCAGTCGGGTATGTCAATCACGCATGATTATGCAAAAGCTTGTGGGTTTGAAACATACCACAACTCATAATTTATGTAGTTTTTGATTTTTTTAGATGCAGTCTAGGCCTACCGGTATTGTTTTCAACTTCAACGAATTCACGACAATTTTCCATAAAACAATACTCATAATATCGCATCTATTTCGGGTTCTATTTCGTGTCCTGCATGCGGGGTCATGCACTCAGGGCGTTGGTCAATGGAACCAAAATGGCGGATGGGTTAGGAATTTGGTGAGGATGGCATGTAAAATGGATTTTATCTGCCTTTCGGAGTTTACAAAGTGATTCACGTTATGCAGGTAAGTTGGAATATCATCCGTTTTGACATATCATGGTTATTTTTGGTGTTTTCTGTTGTTAGGGAGTGTTGTAGATCTACTTTTTGCCATTGCTTCGTCAATAGCTGCCTGTAGTTGGATGTACATGTACATTGTATAGGCTCGGCCCTACTGTCTGTGTATGCCTACAGCATTGTACTTGTACTGACCTGTGGAGAACTCGCCATGCTTCCACCTCGACGGCCTTCATGCGAATGACAGCGACACCTAGGAGGTATTCGGGGTAATGGTGGTCTGGAGAGAGGTGTTGATGAAGGACCTGGACGTTTGAACTTCATCTACCTGCCGCGCCACGTGCTGTGGCGCGGTAGGTATTTTTTTATTCAGCCAAAGCGCTGGCGTAATGCAAACATGTCAGCTTTAAGCAGGGGCTTATCTTTGGATTAAAACCCTAAAATAAAATTTAAAAAAATGTTTTTTATGAAAAAAGGGCTTTGAAGAAGACACCACTATGGGTGTAAACCATGGATAGAAGACCCAAACATTCTTGCCATAATCAACACACCATAACACTGACATAACACTTCACAGAATGTGGGTCAGGTCTAAGAAAAGGGACAGGTCCATTCAATTGTTAGTCAATTTTTATCATGAGTGGCCTTTGACCAGAGGTGTTGGCAGTCAGGGCTATTGTCACCTTTTCATTCATTATCCCTTGTTACACTACATAAAAAACCCGTGTCTAACCCGGGTTTTTTCTGTCCACACCTGTTAAAAACGCGGTGTAATAATCCCTTCCGAGCTCGAACTGTTTTTGGAGGGCTTAATATAGGTCCCCGTCACAAAATTTGAGTACTGTTCACGGGCACCGGACCTCAGGAAGGATTTTTCAGAGCAGGGCTAGACCCGGGTGTCAAAAAACCCGGGGATTTCTATGTAGTGTAACCACGGCTAATGATTCACTAGCCTCGTCTCACCTAGTCTGAAAGGAAATGACTGGCAAAGATTATGCAACCCACCCCGATGGATGATCAATAAAGCCCTTTTCCCTAACTATTGAACGCGTCATCATAAGGTCAAGTCGATCAGAAATGGATAAGCGTGGGTCACTGGAGTGTTTTTCTATTCATTTTTGTTATGGACATTCCAACCATTACTCAAATCCCCTCTTACAGGCGCAGAAATGGACTTCTTGATTTTTCACCTTCCAGCCCCTCTACGCTGCAACGTAATACTTCCTAGGAAATAAATGGGATCATCTACGGCGGGATGTGAAATATTTCCTTCCAATAAAATTGGATGAGAAATCGTGCGAAATATTTCGTAGGAAAAAATGTATCGTGTACGGCGGCCTTTTGCACCGGTCAACCGGCATCTTGAAGTACCCCGCTCAAGCATCGACGGCTATTCGACGCCGAGTCGGCGTCGAATTGTAGCGGTTCTCTTGAATATGGGCAAACTAGAGATACCTGAACCGTAGATCTTGTCTACCTAAGACCATGGCGATATCTTAGGCGACAGCAACCATGAAATAAATGACTAGGAATAAGGATTTCTAAGTATATATGTGTATATTAAATATCAAAATCAAATAAATATTAACATTTGCCTACCTTGAGTTCCCGTGAGTGAGTTGTCAAACTGTGATGGCACCCCAACAAACAACAGATGATTTCTCAGGAAGGTTCTCTTTCTAGCCACGTCGAGTGGTCCCTCGGTTAAAGCTTAAACATTGCCAACCACCTCCTCTTAAATACTTTTCCCCCCTTGACAACTCACTCTAGGCAACCAAGGAGAATCACCAAGTAGATGTGTTGATAAATAAACAAACGAACGCTAATTCCCCCGAAATGAACTCACACCCCTGGATGAACTTCCAACGTTCCCAGGATAAACTCTTAACCCTAGCATCAAGCTATTACAATACATTCAGAAAGTTATCAAAACCTAACCTGAAGCCATTCATCCCACTTCAAAGCAAATCTGCCGCAAACCCAGTTCATCAAAGTTCATCTGGAACGGAGCTAACAAATTCCCACGGAAAGACAACCTTCCTAAAGGGGAAATAAGTATCATATATATATCAAATAAGAAGTCTTAAAGGGAACATAAGTCTGACGAAAACGGGAGACTAGCTCTCCGTAACACCTCCCTCCTTATGGAGGAGATTCGTCCCGAATCTCAGTTTGGTGATCCTTACTAGGCCAAATGTTTCAAGTACAAAATAAAGCATACAACCATTTACAGACAAAATTCGAGAAAAACCATAACCAAAAATAAGAAAATCTATCACAGAGTACATGCTGCATCTTATCACTCCAGAAATTATTCCCTAAATGTCTCGAATTAAAAAATTCGCAAATCCATTTCGCAATACTGAGTAAACACACAATTATATGTCTTCCAATAGCAAATTAAATTTCTCACGTTCACTGCAGCCGTAATATTCAGTATGTTTAAAATAATTACCATGACAC
>NMRB01000364.1:105207-122184 GCA_002633025.1 Notospermus geniculatus | reverse complement strand
TCCAGTGTTGACTTTGGGTAAACCCAATTTGGTATTGTTGGTCAGAATTTGCATTTTGACTTTTGTGAAGTTTACAAGATGGTGTTTGAGTTGAAGAAGTTTCTTGAGAGTCCGGATTGGGATGAGCTAGAAAAGCTCAAGAAAGCTGATTTAATAGCTATTGGTCAACACTATGAAATTACATTTGGGTCTAAGGCCAAGCGAGGTGAGATTTTGAATGCTTTAGTAGAAGCTTTGATTGCCAAAGGCATTGTTCAGGAGTTAGACATAGAAATGAATGATGAGGAGGAGGAAAGTGGTTCTAGAGCTGAAGCTCAGCAGCCAACAGAGGCTGGTGCTGCCACTAGTGATGGAAATGGAATGGAACTTAGGTTGAAAGAGTTAGAGATTGAAAAGCGTAAATTAGAACTTGAATTTGAATTCAAGAAGCAGGAAATGGAACACAAGCGCGAGTTAGAACAGATCAAGCTTAAGTCTCAGGAAAATGAGTTGAATGTGAGAGTGAAAGAAGCAGAACTTCAGGCAGAAGCTGCCAGGCATGACAGGCGATCACCTGTGCGTGTTGGTAGTACTTCAGGTTTTGATGCTAGTAGAAATATTCGTCTTGTTCCACCTTTCGATGAAAAGGATGTGGACCGCTACTTTAGCCATTTTGAGAAAGTTGCGACTAGTTTGAACTGGCCCAAAGAATTTTGGCCACTGATGTTACAAAGTGTTTTGAGTGGAAAGGCTCAAGAAGCCTATTCAGCCTTGTCTGTGTCGGGTTGTACTGATTTTGATGTTGTTAAGAAGGCTATTTTGAAGGCCTACGAGTTAGTGCCTGAAGCTTATAGGCAGAGGTTCAAAAATTTGAGGCGCAAAGAGGGTCAAACCTATGTAGAGTTGATGCGAGATAAGGTTGATCTTTTCACCAAGTGGTGTACCTCTGTTCAAGCAAAAGATTTTGAATCTTTGAGAAATTTGCTTTTGGTGGAAGAGTTCAAGAGATGCCTCCCTGGGGAGGTAAAGACATTTTTGGACGAGCGTAAGGTGGTGACGACTGACGAGGCGGCAGTTTTAGCCGATGACTACGCATTGACCCACAAGGGTTCATTTAAGAAACCCCAGTTTCAGAAATCAAAGCCAGCGGTCGATGCTGTAGACTCTAAGTCTAATGATAAGTCCAGTGACCCCAACTCTGGTGATTTAGCGCCGAAAGGCAACCAGCAGGGTAATGGCTCTAAGCAGAAACCACGCTGTTTTTATTGTAAAAAAGAAGGACATAGGATGGCAGACTGTTGGACTTTGAAGAAAAAGAATGGTGGTACGAATTCGAGCAAATCGTCAAATGCTCTTGTGACTAAGCCAAGTCTTAGTGTTGGTACAGGTTGTGATGATTCTGAGATACCTAGTGAGTACATGCCATTTGTGTCGGAAGGTTTTGCAACGGTTGAGGGTAAAAGGGTGCCTCTCAAGATTTTGAGGGACACAGGTGCGTCACAGAGTTTGATTTTGGATAGTGTGGCAGAGTTTGGTAGCTCATCTGAGACAGGTCAGACTATGTTGATTGCAGGTGTCGGTCTTGACCCCTTGGCAGTGCCACTGCACAATGTTGAGTTGGAGACTAATGTGTACAATGGAAAGGCTTTGTTGGGTGTCAGGCCCACTTTACCAATACCTGGTGTAGACATGTTGCTAGGTAATGACCTAGCTGGTGGTATGGTCAAGGTTAGTCCGATTGTAACTAACAAACCTTGTAAGGACAGTGAGTTGAATTGTGAGCTTGAAAAGGAAATCCCTTTTCCATCATGCGCTGTGACTAGATCAATGGCAAAAACGTTGCATGAATCTAATGTGAAGAATGGAGCTGATGATGGTATTAGCAATGTGATGATACAGGTAGTGATGATCATGTAGTTGTGGAAAGTGTTAGCAATAATGGCACTGATGGTGCACAGAGTTGTGACGACACTGACAGTGTAGTTGGTGATGTTGAGGCTGAGAGCCTGCGGTCACTTTTCTGTGAGGGTGATGATCATGATCCCTCAAGGGTTTGTTTGTCAAAGGCTGACCTTGTCAGAGAACAAAAGGCAGATAGTGAAGTTTGTGGTTTAGCGCTGAAGGTGATAGATGATGAGGTGGAGTGTGATGACCCGGTATATTTCTATTACCATGAGGGTGTTTTGATAAGAAGATGGAGGCCTTCGGATGCTGGATGTGATGAGGAATGGCTTTTCAGGCACCAGATAGTTGTGCCAAAGTCTTGTAGACTTGAGGTTTTGAAACTGGCACATGGATCTCCTTTAGGATCCCATTTTGGAATCGAGAAGACTTATCATCGTATTTCGTGAATTTCTTCTGGCCAGGCCTTAGGGCAGACGTGGTTGACTTTTGTAGACGCTGTCACACTTGTCAAGTGGTTGGAAAACCGAACCAAACTATACCTCAGGCTCCACTCCATCCTATTCCTTCAGTGGGAGAACCGTTTCGGAAAATTCTGGTTGACTGTGTTGGTCCTTTGCCAAGGACTTCATCTGGCAATGAGTTTTTGCTGACTATTATGTGTACTGCAACAAGGTTCCCAGAGGCGATACCTCTCAGAAAACTCACGGCAAAGTCAGTGATCAGGGCACTCATTAAGTACTTTAGCTGGGTAGGATTACCTAAGAGTGCTCTACAGTTAGATCAGGGATCAAATTTTATGTCTCGGGTTTTCAACCAAGTGATGGACCAACTGGGGATAAAGCATTTAGTTTCTTCGGCTTATCACCCAGAATCTCAGGGAGCCTTGGAGAGGTTTCACGCCACTCTAAAGAGCATGCTCAGAGCTTACTGTTTGGAGAATTCCAAATCATGGGATGAAGGTGTACCTTTGGTCATGTTTGCTGCACGCGAGTGTGTGCAGGAGTCGCTAGGTTTCAGCCCATTCGAGTTAGTTTTTGGACATGAGGTTCGTGGGCCACTCAGGCTGTTACGTGAAAAATGGCTGAATGAGTCCAGCCNGGTGGCGGAAACAAATCTTAAGTCCAGCCAAAGCAAAATGAAAACATGGTATGACAAAAAGAGCAGGCAGCGTAGTTTTGATGTTGGAGATCAAGTACTTGTTCTTTTTCCTGTGCAAGGTGGCACCTTGCAGGCAAAGTTTGCTGGACCGTATACAATTGAGAGAAAAGTCAATGATCTGAACTACATTGTTCGTACGCCTGATAGACGTAAAAAGAATCAGCTTTGTCATGTCAATATGCTGAAGAGATACTATAGTGAAAGTATTGATGACGTGAAGTCCAAGCCAGTTGCGGCGGTTTCTGAATGTCAGGATGCTGAGTTGAATGAAAAGTCTGGTGCAACTCCTAGGTTAAGGAACTCAGACGTTCTTAGAAATCTGGATAAGAAACTCAGGCACATTCAAAACCCTGAGCACCGCATGAGGGTCAAGAATTTGATACTTGAGTACAAGCATCTATTTGGGGATGTCCCGACTAAAACTACGTTACTAGAACATGACATTGACGTGGGTGATTCTAGACCCATCAAGCAGCATCCTTACAGGATGAATCCTGCCAAGTGTAAAATATTAGAGAAAGAAGTAGAGTACATGTTGGAGAACGATATTATTGAAGAGAGCAGTTCGGATTGGTCGTCTCCATGTGTTCTTGTACCAAAGAAAAATGATGAATACCGATTATGTCAAGATTTCAGAAAAGTCAATTTGGTTACAAAAGGTGACACATTTCCGAACAAGAGAATAGATGACTGTATCGAGAAAGTTGGCGGGGCAAAGTTTATTTCAACTTTTGACATGCTGAAGGGGTACTGGGCTGTACCTTTGGCACCCAGAGCTCGTGAGATTAGTGCATTCTGTACGCCAACTGGTCTCTACCAGTACAAAGTGATGCCTTTTGGTCTGAAAAATGCTGCCAGTAGTTACCAGAGATTGATTAACAAAATCATTGCAGGTGTAGAAGGTTGCGAGTCTTTTCAAGATGACTCTGTTTTGGCACATGATACCTTTGATGAACATCTTGACTGTATGAGAGAGTTCTTTGATCGCTGTACTGAAGCCAACTTGACGATCAATCTTGTAAAGAGTGAATTTGTACATGCCCAGGTCAACTATTTGGGTCATTCTGTTGGACATGGTCAGGTTAAGCCACTTCAGGCTAAGGTTCAGGCAATGGCAGATTACCCACCTCCTACTGATAAGAAGTCATTGATGAGGTTTTTGGGCATGATAGGTTTTTACAGGAAGTTTTGTGCAAACATGTCGGATGTGATCAGTCCTCTCATAAATCTGTTGAAAAAGGATGTGCCTTTTGATTGGTCTTCTGAATGTCAGAAGAGTTTTGTTGAGGCGAAGTCAATTCTTTTGGGAGAGCCTTTGCTTTTGGCACCTGACTACAGTAAGCAGTTCAAGCTATGCACAGATGCTAGTGATAGGGCAGTAGGAGCTTGTCTAATGCAAGAGGATGAAAATGGCGTTGACCGGCCAGTTTGCTATTTTTCAAAGAAACTTGATAAGCACCAAGCTAACTATTCTACCATAGAGAAGGAAACCTTAGCTCTTGTTCTGAGTTTGGAGCATTTCAATGTGTACTTAGATTGTCCTGCGTTCACCACTATTGTGTACACGGATCATAATCCATTGACATTTTTGAAGAGGATGAGGAATCAGAATCAGAAGTTAATGAGATGGTTTCTGACACTGCAAGAGTACGATATTGATGTGAAGCATATCAAGGGAAAGGACAATATCTTTGCTGATGCGTTGTCAAGGATTTAATGTGTAGGAACATTTTCTCTGATTCTTGGTCTTGGACATGAATGTGATGTGAATTTGAATACCGACTGTGACTTTTGTGTTATTCCTATGAGGAAGATCAATGACTATTGTCTTTTAATACTACAGAGGATTCAGCTACTTTTGTGAAAACGGATGTTCATTTGGGAACATAAAGGAATTTGGAACTTATGATTCTATTGATGTTGGAATATTGAAATTTGAAAATCATAGATTTAACTGCTACAGTTTATGTCTAATCATTTTGTGAAAGCTAAGCGTTAAACGGTTGCCAGTGTTAAATTGTATCTTTGCTTTGTCAAGTATTAGCTTGTTATTAGAATTCTTGGGTACGGCGACCCTTCTTTTAGTGGGGGGATGTGACAGACGTCGTCTTCACTTCACCATTCGGTGTCTTTGGTTGTATTCGCGGTTGTCGTGGAGTGTGGAAACGAAAACGACACTGGGCTCCCGCGTTCTCGCACATGTGGGTGACGATTTTCAATATCACGAAATAAATCTGTAGATTGCCGCTTTGTATGAAAGGTTCATTGTTTCAATATATGTTTATTTGTTCAATGAAGACTTTCTTGTTTGTTACCAGACAGGATTTTTGGCCCTTAGTGCCTGTACGTAACACCATGCGACTTCGCAGTCCTGAGTTTGATTCCTGGTACTAGTACCATCGCATAGAACTCCAACGCATCCTGCCAGAAAGGGACATATTCACTTCAAGTCCTACACCAGTTTATTTTTGACCGATAAAGGTCACCTATGATAATCTCAGTCAATCCTATCAGAAATGAAAGACACAAAAAAGCCAAACAAAAAAACATCCACTGTTGAACGTCTAAAAGCAGAAAAAATCCAATATTCAACATATAAAAACAGGAAAAAAAATCGCAATGGTCAACGTAAATTATGCAGTTGATATTTAAGTAATCAAATACGCCAATGTAGAATTGTCCAACTCGCAAAATACTTCGATGTAGAATTGTCCAACTCGCATACTACGCCAATGTAGAATTGTCCAACTCGCATGCAATAATTCGACTCCATCTGATGTGAAGCCTCGTCCCGAGGTATACAAAAGTCGATCACAACACATAGTCTCTCTGCACAGTAATCAACACAGTCATTCACCTCCCAGAACACCTCCCCCGACAACCACCCCTTCCAAGTAGACACTAGCACCGTTCATATCCGATGGTTTCCGCGATGAAGACATATTACATGTAGTAACCTGGTAGCAATCGGTAGATTTCCGGAAATAGTGAAAAACGTCCAGCTGATGGCAGAAGACCGCCAAAAACAATTACACTGAGATCCAGAGAAACGAGAAGGCTACAATCCCAAAGTTACCAAACTGTTTATACTCTCCGACGGCGTATAACGCTGTGCAGGGCGATATGGGTGACAAGTCTTGTCAACCTGAGGCACAATTGTTCCTAAACAGAAATAGGAGCGTCCTTCATTGTTCAGTTCCATTCGCCCATAAAGTTCCACTATAGCGACGCCGTTTATATTGGCGAAACGTTCATATAGAGTCGGTCCGAAGCACGGTCAATAGGTGGGTCATCCACGGAAGAGACGTCATGAGGACGACCTGTCATTCGCTGTCCAGTGACGTTTACAGTTGACTCTACTGCATGGTACGAAGAGTTCAGTACGAACTTCCGCAATGGTTAAGGAATATTTCGGTGCAGACGTGGCGTCCGAGGCTCATGTCGTAACTTGGAGTGGTGGCGTCTGGAGGCTCTTGGAGTTTCTGGCGTGGCGAGTCTCTTGGCGTCTTGTCTATCCATCCTGGAAGAGCTATTGGTAGGAACATAGAGATGACGTACATGTAGTACAGCGTAATTTCGGAGACTGTTGAACTCACATTCCTTAACTAAACAAAGTTACAGAATACATATATGTATATACTCTAACCTCTTAGATGTAAGACCGGTTCATTAACTTGGTTCAAGACCGCCTCCAATTATTATGCAGTGAGAAGGGAACATGCATTGCTCTCCGATTGGCCAGATATTCTGTTGGCCAAGTCATGAACTTCTGCTTGCTCATATTGTTTGGGTTGACGCGGCTCTTTTATAGGAAAATGGGGTTCCTGATGCAAGAAATTTGAAGAAACTGACCACAGTTGTGACCTTGATGGCACATCTTACGTCACCAAGCTGTACAATTACCAATGACACACAATGGGGTGCAGGAGACGGTGGTACGCATTACATCAGTGGTCCTCAACTCACACTATTACATGGCGAACTGAGGTTGTCACGACCTGGTGATCACTGCCCAAAACACAATACCCTCAAAAAGATCATAAATAGTGGGTGGTCCTAGGCCTTGACTGGAATATTTGGAACTGGTTTTACATCTAAGAGGTTAGAGTATATCTATATATGCTGGCTCGTCAATACAAATAATGAAGAAGATCAGGCACAACTGAACTAAACCGTATCAAATTAGTTGTGCTTACATTGACATAAAGTACACTGAGTAGCAAACATGAGGCGGTCAGTGAAATCCTAACCTGTTTTGTTAGTTACGACAGCCAGCGTTATTTCACGTGGCACAATTTCACACTATGCTCAGTAATTTTGTCAATAAACGTGGACAGTTGACCACATTTGTCTTTGGAACAAACAAAAAGAAAACAAAAACAAAAGCTTGAACTTTCACATGTTCCCGTCGTTCCTCTTGAACGTCTCACTTGGTCATCCTTGGACATGGTAACATAATCGATGCCGTACCTACAAATAGAAAGAACTTCGCCTTCTTCGGGCATCGGGTTAGAATCTGCACACTTGTTTTGTACAGAGGAGGTCAAGAACAATGACTGGGGTTCGCATCTCTCAGCCACCTACCCCGATAATAATTAGCACATCCAACGTGCACATGAACCGAAGCCATAATCATTATAGTCGACATGGACCCCTGATTCAGACACCTTCGAAAAATCCACAAAGTGACAATCCTTTTGCGCAAATTCATCTGTGTCCGACCATCCTGAGTACCCCGACTCAGAAGAATCATCTTCAGGAGGAACCGCACTTTCCTCCTGCTTATGAAAGATGCCGCTGGCGTAGCGGCTTACTTTTTCACTTGTAGCACTTGCAATAAACATATTTGCTACTTGCACTGAATCTTCCTCGTCTAGCCTTTCTAGCGGCGAGGAATCCTCATTTTTGGGACTACTACCACAGGACGACAGGTCAATGGCACTACCCACTAACGGTGATTGCTTTGTCGAATTTCTGTTATCGGGGGCAATAATTATGTGTTGAAGACACTTGGTAATCGCCGGTATTTTATCCCATTCCGTCCTGGAATTGGCTTTCCTATGAGCCTGTGGACGACTACCTTCAATAGCATGCAAACAATTTATTATTTCATCTCTTCGACTCCATTCAGTCCGATTGGGCATGGGGGAGCCGTGGTTCGGAGCAGAAGTTTGAGGGTAACGATACCTCCAATTCCTGGTGTGTTTCGTGCACTTAAATTTTACACTGAGCGGTGAATCATATTTCAGCAGAGATTTGCTGGAGGAAACGATACCAGTTGAATTTCCACAACTGTTTGTACGAATATTCCCCAGTGGAGAAGAAGGTCTAGGCACTAGGACTGGTGTGGGGTCTGCTATGCAGTCTTCATCCAGCAACAAGTTTGAAAATGCTTGTACTGGAGGGCACTGGTTTGACTCACTTTTCGATTCAACATTCAAATCAGTCGTACCCTCAGCTCTAGTATTGAGTCTGTCGGAGGACTCGAATTCTTTATCACTAACAATACTATCTTGTGATCTAAGGGGTCCGCATAGCTCAAATTCGTGTGCGGCCGGAGTCTGACCCGTGCGGACCCTGGCTAGTTTAAAGGCTGTCCAGTAAAACCTGTACTTTGCAGTTGCGAGGTGCAGTCCAACATCATTTGCATGCGCCGAACCTCAAATTCAACATTGTCTTCAATTGCTCCGAGTCGTTGTTCCATTTTCCCTAGTTTTTCTAAGATTTGACCATTTAGTGTCGACGACGGCGTTGACTCGGTAGGCCTACTACTATCAGTAACAGGGGGAATATGATCCTGGCGAAGACTAGATACCTCATTCTGCAGCATGTCGATTCTTGCCAAAACTTGAGCGACGGTAGGGTCGGTTGCAGAATAATGGATGGGAGAAGGACTGCCAGATTGTATTTGCGAAGACTGCAGAAGATCGACCTCCCCCTGCAATTGGTTGATGCGACCCATCACCTGCCCATAACCGGGGTCGCTGACACCCGAGTATTGCTTCACCGCAGGTGGTGAGGGAACCAGCATAGACGTACTGGCAAACAGGCGGGCAGCGGTTTCTGCGGCCGCCAAAGTCAGAGGGGCCTGACGCAGAGTATACTGCCTTATGTCGGGGCGCAGCCCACGCAAAAAAAATGAAAGTTTTTCCTTGTCGGACAAGGAAAATTCCGAGCAGAGTTTACTCATTTCGTTAATATATAATTCAATATCTTCCCCCGGCTGCATTTCCTTTTGAAGTAGTTTTTGCATCTTTAGGGCATCCATATTTGGATCATGGAACCTTTGCAAAAAACGATCCTTCAGCACAGCGTAATCGGTTTGTTCGGCTGGGGTTAACTGGAAGTACCAGTTAGCCGCAGACGACTTTAACAGCAACGCAAAATATCCAGCCTTCTTGCTCAGCGGGACACCTTGGGTGTTGCAAAATACATGTAATTCAAACGTACGAAGGAAATCCTTCGCCGAATGGCCGTAACCATGGAAGGGCTGGGGCTTAATCCCTTCCAATTTAAAAGTACTACTTGTAGGCCTAGGACTGCTGCAAGCAGTAGCCGACAACTCTCCGACAGTATTTTCGAGAGCCTGAAGACGGGATACCAAGCCCTCGTCCACATTAACAATCGGAGTAACTTCGTTACGATCACGCTTAGTGTCAACGAACCCTGGGGGCTTGAGTAACGGAGTGGAATGGGTGGGGCCAGCGGAGTCGATGGGGGTTTCCAATTTGTGGTCGGTCCCTTGACCTAGAAATGGGCTCTCCTGACAATCCTGAAAGGGATTGCGGGAGCTATCAAATCCCGCTCCCCTGACCTCGGGGTTGACGGGGCACGGCATATACCTGGTGGAATCAGGATGTCCCTGATCAGAACGGGGATCGAATGAAGATTGCACTTTTCGAATGGGGGAATTATCCCTAGAAGGCCAGCGAGTAAATGGGTCGCGACTCATCGCCATACCCCAAGGGTCACAAGCACCATTCATTTTTGCAGAGATGACAATGCTATCACTCAAAGTAGGAGAAATGGGGGTAGAGTCAGGCCTATAAACAACCGTGTCATCCAAGTCCTCAGAACCAGAAAGTGAGCCTACCGACGGATGGAAATGAACCGACACTGAAGATTTCTTCATGCCCGAACGAACATGACAACTCAAGAAATATTACGCCTAGAGAAGGAGGAACCATAGACATGCCACACAATAGGCCTACTGTTAAAGCTAACGCTTCGCATGCTTATGAATAATGGGTACCAGAGCAAATCACAAATAAGGACAGCACATGAGCCGCAGCAGAAGTGGATACACATTCATACAGGGAGGACATGCAAAAATGGATAGAAAATGTTGTTAATGATGGAGTCCATGCCCCAAAAATGTAGGATTTTGATCTAATGAGGTAACTTTGCCCGGATTTAGTATCATGGGAACAGTGGAAGCAACTTCAGAAATGTTGACAAGTATGAAGTCACCCAGCCGTACACCGAAGCATGGAAAGTCGTCCAGGTAAAAGATTGCTATTTCCATGATAAAATTTAAGAGATAACTACACTAACTACGCTAGAACTAATTTTCATGATAAAATGGAAGAGATAGCCTAATTACACGAACTACGCTCTGCTACCATGTAGCGGTTCTCTAATTTGGGGCAACTAGAGAAACCTAAACCGTAGATCTTGTCTACCTAAGACCATGGCGATATCTTAGGCGACAGCAACCATGAAATAAATGACTAGGAATAACAAGTATTTCTAAGTATATAAGTGTATATTAAATATCAAAATCAAATAAATATTAACATTTGCCTACCTTGAGTTTCCGTGAGTGAGTTGTCAAACTGTGAAGCACCCCAATAAACAACAGACGATTTCTCAAGAAGGATCTCCTCCTAGCCCACGTCGAGTGGTCCCTCGGTTAATGCTTAAACATTGTCAACTAGTCCTCTTAAATACCTTTCCCCCTTGACAACTCACTCTAGGCAACCAAGGAGAATCACCAAGTAGATGTGTTGATAAATAAACAAACGAACGCTAAATCCCCCGAAATGAACTCACACCCCGGGATGAACTTCTAACGTTCCCGGGATAAACTCTTAACCCTAGCATCAAGCTATTACAATACATTCAGAAAGTTATCAAAACCCAACTTGAAGCCATTCAACCCACTTCAAAGCAAATCTGCCGCAAACCCAGTTCATCAAAGTTCATCTGGAACGGAGCTAACAAATTCCCACGGAAAGGCAACCTTCCTAAAGGGGAAATAAGTATCATATATATATCAAATAAGGTGTCTTAAAGGGAACATAAGTCTGACGAAAACGGGAGACTAGCTCTCCGTAACACATCGCCCATTCATGTAGGCCTATTGTTATTATTGTTATTATGTACATGATGCATGACATGCATTGACCACTGTTGACTGTGAATGAATGAATGAATGACTTTTGCCAGCACCAACAGAAAACCTCTCGTCGTGCCAATTGAGACTGGCATTTTCGCCCTTTACAGCAAAGTTACCTAGTGTAAAAGACTTCACGAAATCTTTCATAAATACCGGGTAGTCCTTACCTGTGTCAGTTGGTCCACCGAAATTGAACTACGACGACCATAAACGGTCACGTCGTTGCACATTGTGATCTGATGACCGTGACCTGCACCTTCGCAGTGGCCTCCTGGCTGCTGAGTCATAAGTAACACTACACTGTTCTGCCATCTATTGGAGATTGATAGAACTAGGGAATCGTAATTAAATCGCTAATTACTAATTAACCAGAGTAGCTAAGGGGCTGTAAAAACGTTATGGTTGTTTTCGATCGATAGCCGACCTTTGACCGTTTACCGCTCGTCAATAGATGGTCTGGTTTGTTCTGTAGCTCCACAGCCGGAATTTCTATATAGTATACTGGTATGAGATCATCAGTGGCGGTCCTTGCGGGCGATAATGGTACTAGTGGGGCTTCGCCCATACGTTTCACAGTTCGCCTCAATTCGACTAGGGGCAGGGGCAAACGGACTGGAAACGGATCGGATCCGTGTACCAACAAGAAAAGGACATCGGAGCGATGTCAATGGTTTCCGATGAGAAGTTACTACTCTGGAGCTAATTAACTGTGACCTTGACCTCTGGCCTTGAGAGGCATTGCGTAACTGAAACAGGGATCTTTGATTCAACCTGTGGGGGATGGTTAAGGCTGGCCTTTAATTAGTTTTCCCCTGAAATTCTGACTAGATTTGGATTTTAGAACTGTTTGACTGTGACCTTGACCTCTGACCTTAAAGGTCATTTCGTAATCCGAAAGGTAAATCCGAAAGGAAAATCCTTGATAACCTTGGTGTAGGTGAAGATTTTAGGCTTCCACCATAACCAGGTTCTGACTTATATCATGTTATCTATCACAGTTGACTGTGACCTTGACCTCTGACCTTGAGAAGTATTGCGTACCAGGAACAGGCATCCTTGATTAAACTTATAGGAGATGTTTAATTCAGGCTTGTATATAGTTTTCTCCTGAAATTCTGAGCAGATTTGCACTTTAGAACTGTTTGACCTTGACCTTGACCTCTGACCTTCAACGTCATTGCGTAATCTAAAAGCTGATCGTTGATAACCTAGGTGTAGGTGAAGGTCTTAGGCTTCCACAATCACCAGGTTCTGACTTATCTCATGTTATCTGTGACAGTTGACTGTGACCTTGACCTCTGACCTTGAGAAGTATTGCGTAACTGGAACAGGATGCTTGATTATTAACCTATAGGGATGGTTAATTCAGGCTTCTAATTAGTTTTCTACTGAAATTCCGAGGAGATTTGCACTTTAGAACTGTTTGACCTTGACTTTGACCTCTGACCTTCAAGGTCATTACGTAAATCGAAAGCTCATCCTTGATAACCTAGGTGTAGGTGAAGGTTTTATGCTTCTACCATCACCAGATTCTGACTTATGTCATGTTATCAAATTTGAATATCAAATCTCGCCATGATATCAGCAAATATCATGCAACCGAGCAGGTGCAAACTGAAAATTTCAGTTGCAATAACATACGTGGATGAGCTGTGATGTTGTGGTACCAGTTTCAAGTCATTTACTGGGGCAGATCTCCCGATATGTCAAAATATCAAATTTGATATATCAATATCATTATGATGCTAACCTTGGAGAATAAATTTATTGATGCGAGTATCTTGCCAAGGGTCATAAACATAGGGAAGGAACTTGTTACTCGTGCTCTACCTTGCCTCGGAGACAAGTTATTCAAGAAACAAAAGTGTGACAGACAAAATCTCAACTTTTGATATATCAATTTCACCATGAACCAGGTATCGGAGACTGAAAATTTTCATTCCATCTTGTAGCTCAGGTCATGTTACATGGGGGTAGGTCACATTTCCAGGTCTGTAGCTCTTGCAGGAACAAAGTTATAGGTGTGACAGACTGAACAGACAGACAGATATACACACACACACACACACACAGAGACAGACACCATGACCAAACACAATATGGTTTCCGATCTTGAGATCGGAAACCATAATAAAACTTGCTTAAGACTGGACTCATTTACTAGCTTGAAAAGGGTATGCTTGGAAGCAACCGAAAACGTTTGCTTGAACTGCATACCGGTGTAGTGTTTTTACATCACCTCCTACTTCGGGCGAACAATCACATGCCGGAATTCAGATATGACACCAGGGGTTTGTAAGCGTCAACCCAGAGCCCAGGAGCGCACGAACCCCTGGGTACGAGGATGCTGAAAATAGGTGTCAGCGCGTGGCGGGTTTTTTTCAAGCACGGGGAAGGCCCGTGTCTCAAAAAGCCCACCAATTTGGGATAGGTGGAACTAAGGCTTATCTTTGCAAATATAGGCCACGTTGAATGACAGCTGAGCTCGAAAAATTACGAAAGCCCAGAAGGCTCATTCAATCTTCAAGCTTGAATCCGGAGTTCAATCTTCAAGCTTGAACTTTCTGACTTCAAGCTTGAACCAGGGACTTCAATCTTCAAGCTTGAACCCTGGCTTGACTTCAATCTTCAAGCTTGAACCCCGGACTTCAATCTTCAAGCTTGAACCCTCAGACTTCAATCTTCAAGCTTGAACCAGGGACTTCAATCTTCAAGCGTGAACCCTCAGACTTCAATCTTCAAGCTTGAACCAGGGACTTCAATCTTCAAGCTTGAACCAGGGACTTCAATCTTCAAGCTTGAACTAACTCCGATTTCAATGCTGAACCCGCCCTAACTTCAATCTTCAAGCTTGAACCAGAACTTCAATCTTCAAGCTTGAACTAGCACTCTATGGGCGGTTATTCACGCAATAAATGCGGTTGTGAAGAACGTAACGGACATGCAGTAGGAAAATCGTGAAAAAAGGTTGAATATTGACCCTATACCTCCTAAAATCTGGGAATAAGTAGTAAATACTGGGCTCTAAAACTTTCCCAAAGGGACTTACAGTAAATTCTCAAAGGCCTGAGAAGTGTAGGCCGAATTCGCGAGGTGCCTGTGAAAGTACCCTATTGAGGCAGAAAATCAACCTTCCACCTAAAATTTGGGCTGGAGGGCATCGACCCTCCCCTAAGGTTTTGTAACGACTACGAAATATTAAATTCGCAAAGATCTAGGGCTAGGAGCTTAAGATTGTCCACTCGACAGGTCTATGGCACTAACATTAACTGGTTGCACGTATAAGACGCGTGCACAAGGGCCGATGTAATGTAATTTTGGAGGAAACCAGACCTCGGTTTCGACCGTGAATCGAATCCGGAACCTAGGTGACAGGCACTATGTTTCCAACTGCACCACTCTGACAGCACGGTTGGCAAAAAACAACAGTGGGAGTTTTTCTCAGGCCTTCCGGTTTCCAGCTGTTGTACCTGTTGTATTGTATTTCATTTTTCCGTCAGGGCCGACGCTATAGCATTTATTGGCCCTGGTAAGTACGGAGGAGGCCATCACAAGCTACTGTACCTGTTGTTCTGATAGCATATCATTTTGTTCTGATTGTATAATTTAAGCCCTGGCATGATAATTTGAATCCTGGCATTTTTTTCCGCGTTGGCATTCCATAGAACTCTGACTACAATCTTGAACCCCCGGACTTCAATCTTCAAGCTTGAAGATTGAAGTCTGAGGGTTCAAGCTTGAAGATTGAAGTCCGGGGTTCAAGCCTGAAGATTGAAGTCTGAGGGTTCAAGCTTGAAGATTGAAGTCCGGGGTTCAAGCTTGAAGATTGAAGTCTGAGGGTTCAAGCTTGAAGATTGAAGTCCGGAGTTCAAGCTTGAAGATTGAAGTCTGAGGGTTCAAGCTTGAAGATTGAAGTCCCTGGTTCAAGCTTGAAGATTGAAGTCAAGCCAGGGTTCAAGCTTGAAGATTGAAGTCCCTGGTTCAAGCTTGAAGTCGGAAGGTTCAAGCTTGAAGATTGAACTCCGGATTCAAGCTTGAAGTCGGAAGGTTCAAGTTTGAATATTGGAGTGGAAATAATTAATATTGTACAGTACATTTTTTGATAGTAATCCGCGGAGATGGTTGGAATTGGATCATATTAAACATATCGAACACTGAGGTTTGCAATTTCTTAGGGATGAAGGTCGATATAACTCATAAATTGGAATGATTTGTCTGGCTTCAGTATTGAAGTCGGTGGTTCAAGCTTGAAGATTGAAGTTCTACTTCAAGCTTGAAGATTGAAGATTGAATGAGCCTTCTGGGCTTTCGTAAAAAATGGCATTAATATAGCTCTTCCTGTTGGCGAATCAGTGTTCAGCATGGGGACACCTTAGTGCCAGAGAAAATCTGCACTGTCGACAAGAGTTGCCATCCTTATCCAATAAAGAATTGTATTCAACTGACGAAATACATGTATTCAATGGGCGATATTGTAGGCATGTCTCCAGGCCTAACTTCAAGATTTCTTAGTTTTAACTTCCTTGTTTACCATCTCCTTGGAGTCTATTTGAAATAATTGTCCGTGATGTTTTGGGCTGGAGCAAAAACTGGATAATCGAAGATCTACATGTGTTTGACCAAAATAACAACAGAATTTCGTTGTATACATTTCGCATGCCTATCTATTTTTGGTCACACCAATGGTTAGCTTAGCAAACGTCTATTAAAGGGAGACATCCGAAAGATATTGCCCGGCACTAGTTGGAACTAGTTGTTTTTGTTTTGATAAGCGCACAGCGCCGGCTTTTAATCAGCGGTGACACTACGCTATGGCACAGGCCCCTGGGGAGTTATCAGTGAGTAGAACACGTATCTAACCAAAAATCACGAGTTACCTGTTTTTAGATACGTGTTCTGTTTTTTAGATACGTTTGGTTTGGTACGGGTTCTAAACTCACTGATAGCTCTCCAGGGGCCCGTGCCATACGTAGTGTCACTGGTGATTAACAGACGGCGCTGTGCGCTAATCGAAATAAAAACAACCAGTGCCCGCCGGGCAATATCTTTCGGATGTCTCCCTTTAAATCGGCCCAGGCATGACTAAAGTTTACATGTATCTACAATTGTACACGTGATATCTTGAATTTTATATTTCAAATACAACCGCACCAATTTTGAAAAAGGTTTGTTGCATTTGAAAGGAAAACTTGTTGGTCATCTTTCTGCATCCACATTTTGGAAATTTACAAGTATCAAAATTATGTAATAGCTCATCAGAAAAACCTTGAAAAACAAGATTTCTATTCTGTAATTTTATTATATTCATAGTTCTGATAGAATGGAACTTTATGATAAGATGCACTACGATGGCGTCGCGAAACCAGGTTTATTACGGAAACATAGCGTGCCGCTTTAAAGCGGATTGTTCGCTTCTGCCTAAAGTGAACCAAAAATAATAAAACAACCCGTTTCGTAACAACAACTATGGCAAGCCAAACGTTGCAATATTCAATACTACAAAATATTTTTGTTCCAAAAATATATTCATTCATGAA
>NMRB01000364.1:63585-82001 GCA_002633025.1 Notospermus geniculatus | reverse complement strand
ATCCGCAGAAAAACCTTTGATGATAAACAAGACTGTTTCACACTGCCATTAATGATAAAAATAGTGCATGCTCTGGGGCCATATTCATAAAAGTACTTTCGTCTAAAGTATGACACTTACCCTTTGTTCAACACAAAAGATACAATACGTTGCACAATAATATTGACTTCCCTTCCGCACTGCGCACCATCCACATACCACATACAGCGTCATGCACGTACCGTCCTCGTATCTTCCGCAGACGTTGCGCGCCGCCGCGAAAGGCACGCAGTGAAGACGTAACGTCATTTGCTCGTGGTGCACGGATGTCACGCAGGAGAGACACGTGACGCACCCATACCATATGCAATGAACTGAAGTGTACCTTCCACGTGACATATGCAGAAGGTACGCGGATAAAGGTAGGTCAATTGTGCAACGTACTGTAAGTATCACACTTTGACTTAAGTATATTTATGAATAAGAACCCTGGAGATTAATGAAAATTGTATAATTCCAGTTTGTGCTGTACGTTACACCAATCATATTTCAAAATCCAACCATAGAATTCCATCAGGGCATCTTAAAGATAATATACCATGACTTACTTCGCGGGCCACGAAATTCACAATGTTTGTCAACAAAGATGACGATCATTGTTAACAATTTAACACATCAAGTGGCCCGATACGTTCATAAAATCATGTGGTGTTGACATGCGCTGAAGGCCACTAGTTTTAACACCATTAGCGCAGCTTGCCTCTCTCTGACTAGCTACTCCATCGCACCGCTATATTTGTTCTTGCTTCGAAATCAAAACAGTTCGGGGACGGATTAAAAAGCGTCTTCTGCTGAAATATTCCTTTTGAAGACACATCGAACGATGGAGATCGAAGAAAACAAGTGGGCCTAATGCAAAATGTTGATGACAAGAAGTTTGCAGTTTTTGATGCAGCAAGTTTACCATCATCATAAGGGACACACTCTGCGTGAGTGTGTCCCTCTATATTTATAGATAGTAGTATGCAGAGCTGGCCTAATACATCAGTTTCGCAGTAGCTCACGCGAAGTGTGTCCCTTATGTGTCATCATAAACTAATAAAAGAAACTATAAACGTCTCACTGGTGATTTCAATATTCCCCGACTTGTCCTCTTCTAGCCCTCATAACTTTGTTCGTATTCAACGGATTCCAATGATTTAACTTGCATTGTAAAATAGATTATCTTGTCTATCACCGCCCTACGTTTCATTTCAATCGATCTACGCACTTTGACATAATACTAGTTTGAACCTGGCAATGATATGTCAAAAACCCCGAGCACGATGTAGCCCGAAGCAGACAATAGTGGCTTTGTGTGTAAGCAACTGGCGCAGGGCTTCATTTGGCTGAAAGAAAGTTTATAAATTAATAAATACATAACAAGCACAAAGCGAAAAGATGCACAACATAGGTCAACACAAAGTAAAGGAATATAAAGGAAGTCAACTTCCAGATTTGTAGGAAAAAAACAGACAGATCTTCCAGATTTGTAGATCCTTAATTGCTTGTTTGTCCTGTCTACACAGGTTATGTAGTTCTACATTCGGGTTTCAGCTCAGTCTTTTCTAGAGTTTCAGATTGTAAAGTTCCACTTGAAAAAGACCCCGGTTGGGGTCGAAAATTCGTGAATTCTGGAGATTGACTTCTTGTTTATTATAATCTCCACAAATGGTGCCATTTGCACAGTTACATCAGCAAGAGGATTAATCAGAATTTTGCAATAGTATAATAATAGCATTTGTGGGACTCCACAGAGCAGTTGTGATGGACGCATATACAGAAAATGGAACTCGTCCTCAGTCACGTCACATGATGAGAAGGGACGATGAGTCATCATATGAAGAAAAGACTAGTAAATGCATTTACTTGATTTTGCAATACAGAATGCATTAGGCTAAGCTGTACAAATTTGAAGTAAAAGCATTTGCTGGCGTTTATTCATAATCGCCCAATGTCACGGATGTACATGTACTTCAAGTTTGAACAAGGTTTTGTAGTGTCTGCCCCACAACCATTAAATAATGATTATAATTAAATTTGGAAAAACAGATTTAGTATGAGTATTTTGGAACAATAAATCACAGCTCTCTTATTTGACGTTTTTTTTCTTGGTCCGGTTCAGCCGAATTCCCATAGTCGGAGAAATTGAAACCAACATATGGAAAGAAAAAGTAAATATAGTATAAACATGAAGATAGAGGATAGATAGGCTACATAATACATTTTGCAGCTTTTCCTGTTGCCTCATTTCTCGCAATGTTCAGCTACTGATACCTCACAAATTATAATACACGAAACTTTGAAAAAGGACGGCATCTTTGAAAAACAAATCCATGTTCATTTTCCTTAACCCGCCGTCTGCACATCGTGCGTGCTGTTTTGATATTCGAACGATTTGTCTTTAAAAACACAGATACTAACGTTTCTCAAAATGAGGATACCAAGAAAAAGTTTTGAAAGAAGACAAGTTTGAACTAACACATGCCTTATTCAGATGTGTATTTGGATTTTTGTACTGTTTACCAACAGTGTATGGGAGCGTGTTATCTTTCTTCACATCGCACCATCAGTGCAAAATCTGTTGTCTGTTGTATGTTGTATTCACTTGACCGATGACCTTTTTAAAGTGTTCCTTTGATTAAGAAAGTGGTTCCGTGCGAGAAGGAAGAAAGCCTTTGATTTCTTAGTTATACAATATCCACTTCATTGAAACCATTTTAGCCTGTTTATACAGTACGGACCAATTTTGCATTTCGACGCGCATCATTCGATAGGTTCAAACGAATATGGCACTGGCAGAGGAAACATCCTCGTACCATTGTAATACTCCCCCCCCCCCCGTTTGCCAATGCCTGACAACAAGAGAAAGGGAATAAGCCACAACGTGTCCGTCGACGTTTAACAATAGAGAAGTTTCGCAAGTCTGACGAAAAACGAAGTACGAAATACAAAATTCAACTTCATTTCTAGGACCTGATGTATTTCTGGAGATGGTTGGTACCACAAATGTCCTTGCTGCCAGTGCGTCTTTTAGCATGTCATGTAAGACCGAGAGTGTTATGGTAAATCTTGAATTTTTAAATTTCCACTTCGTATGTACGAAGTGGCGACGGAGGATAAATTTCAAAGTTTAATATACACCGTAACTCTATCGGTCTAACATAATACGCTAAAAGAGGCTCTTGCAGCAGGTGATATTTGTGGTACCAACCATCTCCTACATGAACGTCATGGAATTGAAGTCCAATTTCGTATTTCGTACTTCGTGTTTCATCAGATTTGCGAAATCTCAAATTATCCATAAACGAAACTCGCGGCTCAAGTTCTGTTATCACTTGCATCACATTTCACTGAAAATAACGAGAACCTAATGCATTGACATTATAGCTGAATTAATCGGTAAACAAAATTAATTTGGTTTTAAATAAATGTTTACAGGTGTTATTCAATATACACCTGTTGTTTGAGTCTCGATCGAAGTTAATACGCAGTTCACATGTCGCCCTCGTGACGTCATAGACTTTTCTGCATTTCTATTGGTTACCAGGAGGTCACTGAGGTTACTATGGGCACGGCCAAGCCTCATCAGATCAAATCCAGAACACTCTCCTGATCATCTTCATCGCACAAGGTAAGCCATGTTTATTCTTTTTATCTACATGTATGCATATGGGTGTCCCCTAAAAGTAGGGAGCTTTCGCAAATCTGACGAAAAACGAAGTACGAAATACGAAATTGGACGTCATATCCATGACGTAATGTATTTCAGGAAATGGTTGGTACCACAAATGTCCCTCCTGCCAGTGCGTCTTTTAGCATGTCATGTAATGCGGATGTCAGGTCACACTGCGATTGCCTGCGCTACGACGGAACAGTCGGCATCAGGTGTCGCAACCATGGTCAGGTCACAAAAACGAAAATGTGTACGATCATCGTGGAACAAGCAGCATCACTCGCGCAGGGAATCGTAACCGTGTTCATGTCGCCTGCGAATGGATTACGCCCGTCGGGATGACACAGAAGTTGAATAGGTTCAACCTGCGGATCAGGTCGGCCTTGCGATGGCACAGAACAGGCGCACGCTGACTTTTCTGGATCACTTTGCGTCTGAGGCACGACAGCGTGGAACAAATCAGTCGCCGATATGGTGCGACATGACTGCAGTTGCGACTCTTAAAACCGATCAAATTTAACAGTTTAAAAAACAAAACTTTGTATTTTAATGGTTCGTCGACACAGGGCAGACGTACATCCTTCATTACAGACCAGAGATTCGTGAGTCCAACGGCACGAAGGCAGAGTTTTAGCGTGACAAAAATCGGCCTACTCTTTTATATATGTATCTAGATACTGGCACACGGGCCTCACTCCTAAACGTTACACCGGTCATGCCGGTAACTACTGGACAACCTTCAACCGGACCTTCAGCCTGATGTGACACACTATATAACTTTTTGGGACGCTGCAAAAACAATGTTATCGTCATAAAATCGACTTGATATTTCACACACATACGTACAGACATATACTTTAATATATAAAAATGGCCTCACAACAATCAAAACTTCTCTTCATGGAAATAAACGGGTGACTTCAAGAGCAAAACTGCCCGGTCAACAAAGCATATCCCTCACAACCTGATCTGACACACTAACTTTTTGGGAGGCTGCAAAAACAATGTTATCGTCATAAAATCGACTTGATATTTCACACACATACGTACAGACACATACTTTAACATATAAAAATGGTCTCACAACAATCAACACTTCTGTTCATGGAAATAAACGGGTGACTTTGAGAGCAAAACTGCCCGGTCAACAAAACATTTCATATCCCATTCACAGCCTGATGTGACACACTAACTTTTTGGGAGGCTGCAAAAACAATGTAATCGTCATAAAATCGACTTGATATTTCACACACATACGTACAGACATATACTTTAATATATAAAAACTAGCAAAGTACCCGTCGATGACGGGTCGTGAAGAGCGCGGGTTGGTCCATTGGCCGAGTTCGATTGGTGTGCTCGAGGGCTGTAAAGTGTCAGATGATGAACATGTGATCAGTCGTTATCTGCAGGTCGAGTTGGACTTCCAAGGCCGAGTTCGACTGGAACCCGAGGTTCAACTCAATCGTGTCGAGTCGCAGCCGAACTCCATTAATTCCGCTGGTAGCTACTATTTGGACGTCATATGTGACCTAATTCGTCGCTCGGAATGTGACAAAACGGGAACAAAAAGCGCAATTTGTTCGTACATTTTAACGCCGCCATCTTTGTCACGTGGACCAGTCGCGTTCAACCCTCCTACGATACGTCAAATATGACGTCATGTGGGTAGCTACCCTCGGGTTCTGTGAAGTTCCGTTGCGGATCGAACCGATCCGATCGATCCTTGGGTTCCAATCGAACTCGCTGTCATGTCAGTCCCGGCTCAACGGTGATCCTCAAAAGCATATAACGTTAGCTATAAGCAGGTCACGTGCAGCCCAGCGTTGTCCAGTAGCTAGCCTACTGGAGATCCGGTACAACGATGTGACGCTCAACAAAATCCGTGAACTTATACTGAATGCCGACCGTTTCGACGGCTAGGTCAGGACGACGTCATCTCTGAATGACTGACGTCATACGCGTCGACGACAGCCTGATTCGTGACGAATGAGGAAGTTGATTCGAACGACGCTGATTGGCGTATCCTGTGACGTCATAAACGGGGTTTCCCCAGCACTCGAATGGGGAAACCCCATTGATGACAGGTTGCCGCGGCGATGACCTTTTCAACGGCATTTGGTGTAGGACATGACGACGTCATCACTGAATGACGGACGTCATACGTGTCGATGACGGGCTGATTCGTGACGTATGGGGAAGCTGATTCGAACGACGCTGATTGGCGTTACCATGGGAACTGGGTATCCCGTGACGTCACGCCGGGGCGGGGGTTCCCCAGCACTCGAAACAGTGACGAAATCGACGAAATAAAACCGATCAAATTTAACAGTTTAAAAAACAAAACTTTGTATTTTAATGGTTCGTGGACACAGGGCAGACGTACATCCTTCATTACAGACCAGAGATTCGTGAGTCCAACGGCAAGAAGGCAGAGTTTTAGCGTGACAAAAATCGGCCTACTCTTTTATATATGTATCTAGATGTATGCATATGGGTGTCCCCTAAAATTGTCTCGGCACGAAATACGAAATACGAAATTGGACTTCACTTTAAGAACCTTATTTTTTTTCTGGAGATGGTTGGTGCCACAAATATCACCTGCTGCAAGTGCGTCTTTTAGCGTATGATACAAGACCGATAGAGTTGCGGTGTATATTAGCTACACTTGAAAATTTATCTTTCGTTCCCACTTCGTAGCTACGAAGTGGAAATTTAAAAATTCAAGGTAGGCCTACACCAAAACTCTCTCGGTCCTACATGATATGTTAAAAGATGCTCTGGCAGCAGGGATATTTTATGGTACCAACCATCTACAGAAATAGATTAGATCATGGAAATGAAGTAGAAATTCGTATTTCGTACTTCGTATTTTGTCAGGTTTGCGAAAAACTCGCTATTGCTGGATCTCACAGGTATGAAGTGAAACGCGAAGCTTCGGTGGGAGTGTTTGCATTTTCTTCTCATAAATGTTTTTTACAGTGTATTTTCCTTTGCAAATGAGATATGGTTCCTTTAATTCTGACACTGCACCAATGTAGTTTGGTATTGATCGGACGCCATTGCGACCAGAGGAGTTGAAACCGACAATGATGTAAAAATTGTGATGGTCGATCCGTGTGATCATCTGAACAATCTAGTTTAGGAAAACAGGCCTACGTGAGAAAACAATTGAAAGTAAATTTCAGCAAACAGGTCTAAAATATCAAGATTTGTTCAGCAAGTAAATTTCGCTTTGTTGTTGATCGATTGTCCGGAGTGACCGAGTCGTGTGCCACGTTCAATCGGTGTTCTATTTCGCATTCGCAGCTCTCTCATCTTTCATGGCAATAAAATGATGTGGGTATTTTCGATAAATTCTGTATTCTTTCCAACAAGATAAATTATTCAAAGAAAGGTATTTTGAGCGGATTCTTGCACGTGTTGCAGGCCCAAGTCATCCATGGGCCGTATTCTAGAACCTTCCTTAACTCTAAGGTTTACCTTCAGCTATTGTTTCCATGTCTTCTGAGGTACTGTATGGACTTTGTTCACCATCATCATATCGGTTGTTTTCTTTATTTACTGGCGAATTATGAAAAAAGTGTTAAATTGTATATTACAATGTACAGTCATGGACATTAGTTTATCTATACCTGATACTTTGAATATTTCAAATACTACTGGGCCAATTTTAACACGGTTTGTTCCACATGAAAATATATCTTGTTGGTCATATTTCTGCATCAAAATTCTGGAAATTTGAAAATACATGTATCGTAATTATGTAATAGCTCATCAGAAAAAAACACTAAATATCAAACTTTTGATTATGTCATATATTTGTGATTTTTGTTGCAGTTGTGGTAAAGTGGAACTTTTTAAGGATTTTTGGCTTTGTTTCATCAAGATATGTTGAGTCGTTGCTGAGATATTTCAGATTATGAAAATTTTGATAATTTGAGATTTTCGTGTTTTGTAGGAAATTTTGATGCCATTTGATAAAGCTAACCACAGAATATGGTTTTACAAAAGTTTGGAACTTTTTGCCTTAAATTTGGCAGAAATATTGCGTCTTTTTCCAAGTATCAAAATGTTGATATTTTGAAAACATGCTTAACTTCTAACCAGTTTCAACTAAAACTTCATACTTCTTGGTTTTTAGGTGAGCTCTGTCTACTGATGTCAAAATTTTGTGAAAAATTTAAAATTCTCAAATTATCGAAATTTTGATAATCTCAAATATCTCATCAACCACTCAACAGATTTTGATGTAAACAAAGTCCATAATCCTTAGAAAGTTCCACTCTATCAAAATTGCAACAAAAGTCACAAAAAATTACAGTGAGAGTTTCAATCCAAACGAGTGAGTATTAAAAAATCATGATATTTTGGCCAAATTTCAAACTTTAATGATTTTAATGAAGTTTTATGGCGTTAAAAGGTGTCCTAGTGGTGTTAGATTTAATATGTGTATGAAAAGAAAACGTGGCTAGGAAAAATATTCATGGAGATACGCCGGAAAATTCGCTGGGCATTTATTTTCGACTAAGGGTGTACATAGAAATAAGTAGAAAGATTTATTTTCATGCTTTAATCTGGAAAACCGCCTACCATTTTCGACATAAGTAAACAATTATTATCTTCTGCTCTTGCACCTCATTTTCAAGTCAAATAACGATTTGTTGACAATTTGCTGTCAATCATCAAAATTATTTTCCAACCTCTGATTCGAAACGAGGGATAGTTCGGACCAATTTTCTCATAAGTATCGCTGATCTATCTTTTCAGAGAGTTAGTCCAGGGGGAATCATCACCTAAACAAAGCAACTGCATCTTGTTCTTCGAGTCACACACAGTGTTTGTGTACCGATACACTATCGTAAGTTCTTGCATTTATTTACTGCAGAGTTTTTCATTGTCATTTCCATCACCGGAATTGTTTTTCACTATCAGTTTGTGGCATCCACGCTGCGCTGAACGACGTGGCCAAAGCAGTAAACGCTCGCCGTTTCTGCCTAAATCATATGGGTTCTTACTTTTAGATGTACCTTTCAGAACCATGTCAACCTGGGCTCAACCGCGGATAAAAATGCCGTCATCGACACTTTCTACAAGAAGTAAGCTCAATTTGAACCATTTTTGGTGCTTCCCATTTGGTTGTGTAGCTTTAAGCTAGAAATCCACCATTGATATTCAAGCTGATTTTGCGTTGCGACTTGCTTTGCAACTGGGTTGCGTTGCAACTGGGCACTCAATGGCCGTAGTGGACTCGCTAGACTTGATTTCCACCAATGGCGAAGATGTGGTCAATTTCAGTCGGCAATCGGTCGGCGACCGATATCCAGTTCCTTGCGATCGTATGCAATCGCAGGTAGCAGGTTGCAAAGCAAGTCGCAACGCAGAAAATCAGTAGTGGATTCCTGGCTTTATTATGCATCGCCCGGTATGCATTGCCGCATTCTGTGTGTTCGTCCTTGGAGGAAGTATAATTCCTCCAAGGTTCGTCAATCTACACCTAAATGTAATAAATCACGGATACTTAGCCCATGCTCGCTCGCTCCCTCTGTCACCGCATATAGCCTACATGTATGTACGGTGACATGACCCAGCGCAAACTGCTCACAGCGCCACCTGTCTCCATTCTTCCGACCTAGTGACACTGCCATCAGGTCCCTACTTTCTCGGCGGAGGATCGTAGTTCACCTACATGCCAAATGGAATTGAAGTTTTTCATGGGCACGTACATGAAACGTTTTTCGTCGACCTAATTATCTGATTGGTCAACAGAAGCATGTCCCAATGTATGTGGATGCATTGACTGCAGTCACATTCAAATCCAAGCACCCTCTACACCTGCTGACTGGTTGGAGCAAGGCGATGAAGCTCAACAGAGGCCCGGATACGAAGCAGCATTTGTGAACCGTGCTCATTACCACAGTATCAATGTACAGGCTGTGTGTGACCACAAATGTAAGTAGGGCCTAGGCCTAGCCAAAGAGGCCTGCCTCCTGTGCACTCTGCATGCACTCAGCTGCCAGTGGCTATGCTGGCATGCCATTGCCAGATCATGATGATTGCACTGTTCCTAGGCCAGTGGGGGAGTGCCACTCACTGCAGTGCAGGCCACAAGGCCTTGTTTTGATGACATGAAGTGCAGTAGGCCCTAATCACTGCTAATGATGCATGATCATGATATAGGCCTAGGTAAAATATGTCTAGCTAAGTCAGAAGCGATTGAAATTCTGCATAGCATGTTCATTCAGCACTGCAAGTTTCTTTTACGTCAGAGGTCAACAAGTTCAATGTTGCATGTGATTGTATGGGATGCAAACATCGACACAATTACAATGTTGAATTCAAATTCAAATTCTTTTTAGGCCGGTGCTATTTGCACAGCATGCTGTGTAACTAAGGAGTGAATTCTTATTTACACAGCAAGTACGTATTCGATATTCATAGGCATCCCCGCCAATATTTTGCTGTGTAAATTAGGAAAAGATGATATTTTCACAGCGAAATTCTAGAATTCGGCAAAATGAGCCATACATTCGGGCCACTTGCAGGGTACCAGCTTGGAACGAATGCTACTTCGGCCTATTTCGATCTCAGTATAACGTTTGATTCTGTGCAAGTGCATGGTGAGGTTACGTCCCCTACGTGGACTCAGCCCAGGGAGCTCTAGGCAAACATTTGTCATCACAACCAGAGATGTTGCTGGAGGGGGCAGGGGCCAAGTGTCCCCCCCCCCGGGGGGTCCGGAAAAACGTGCTTTTCATGCACATTTTGACCGAAAATTAGCAAAATATGATCTTAGACACGACCTACATGTATATGTTACGCATTCTGTCGGTTAGCGTCAGTAGGATAGCTAATTCCTCTGAGGTTGTGAGTCAGAGTAGGGGATGAGTCCGAATACCAGGGTGTGATCTTCCCAAGTTGTAGCCGTGTTTATCAGTGTCACCACTAAGAAAGGATTAATTAACCAACTACATGTATTCCATGTAGAAATTTCAAAGAGTCACAACGAAAAGAAAAGAGAAAAGAAAAAGAAAGTAAGAAAAAAGAAAAAAAAAACTAAAAAGGACTACCGGGATTCGAACCCGCGACCTTTGTGTTACAGTCCACTCCATGTTTCCACTGCGCCAGTCAGCTGACTGCAGATAGGCGTGTGAATAATCACTTCGTTGTTTAATACGCCCCGTGCATAAATTATCGTAATGCATCCTCATTATGAACCTCGCGTTTTCATTGGTTAGAATCTGCTGTATAAGCAGTGCGAGAACTGCTATTTTCACAGCAACTTGCTGTGCGAATAGTCACGGCGTTCTTTTTATATGCTCAGCTGATAACATGCACTGGGGAGTATTCATTCACTGTGATCATGAAATTAACTTTGCCTTTGTATATTATGGCAGGCCTTGCAATAAAATATACAGAGCAGAGTTACTTAATATTTTGTTTCCTTTTCATTCCAGGTGAAATTCTGAATATTGTAGCGAAATGGCCAGGGTCAACCCATGATTCTTTCATTTTTCGGCAGAGTCAGATTGGAGAACATCTGCAGGTACACTGACCCCCCGAAAAAAATCCCCTCCTTTGTTCAAGTAGAAAAAATCCCCCCTTTGGTATACTGGTAAAGTAGGAAAAAATCCCCCAGGAAATAGTCTGCCTTAATACTTAGGCCTACTTCACGGCCTACTTCACTTCAGTTTTTTTTCCTCCATATGTAGACAGACAACCATGGCATTGAAGAAGGGTATCTCCTTGGGGACAGTGGATATCCTTGCAGACCATTCCTTCTGACACCCTTCCTCAGACCAGCAACCGACACTGAAAGAAGGTACAACCGTGCTCAGAAAAGAACAAGGGCAACAATTGAAAGATGCTTTGGCATTCTGAAGAGAAGATTCGGTTGTCTCCACCTCGAGATAGGGATGCAGCCTGATAGAGTCTGTAGAATTATTGTTGCGTGTGCTGTCCTGCACAATTTGGCAATCCGCCTCAAGGAACCACTACCAGATGGCCCATTGATTCCCGGACCTGAACCACCACATCCATTCCGCTACGAGGGACACGAAGATGGTCGCCATGTCAGAAACTTTGTGGCCAACACTTACTTTCAACATCATTAAGTAAGGTATGTGGAAGTTTGTGATGAAAACTCACATAATGTAACATGAGTAAATTTTTAATAACTTTGAAAGAAGTAATAATACAAAATATCAATATATATCAACTTGATACAGTGTCCCTGTACCGGTGCACACGGAATTTTATCAAAATTACTTGGTCAGTTTCATTTGTTCCACTTGCAAATTGAGCAATTCTAATTTCCTCTCCAGAACACACCTTCTCAGTTCATTGTTCTTAATCTCACTGTCAATCAATTTATGCTGACGGTCACAGTGTCCACACTTGTCTTGTTTTCCAGCTGTACATGGTGGAGTATCAGACGACTTTGACTTCTTTTTTGTTTCTTTCACAGATTTACGGGCACGACAACCAGAACTTTCAATCCTCCGTGCCATTGATCTGGGTGATTCGATGTCACTCAACTCCGAGAACATCCCTAGATCGGTCAGGGTCCCTGAAGCTTCAGTGCAGAGTCGCTGCACTTCCTCCTCCTCCATCGTCATGACAGGAACCAAGCCTTAAAAAACAATGTGATAATTTTCAGGAAGATCACAAAACATATCTTTACAGTTTGCAGATCACATCCAAAATATATCAATAAAACCACTCTTCTTTACAATGTGGGTGTTATTATTTTTGGTTGACTCTGCATCCCATACAGCATATCACAGGTCCAAGTGCCTGTGGCATGTATGCAGATCACATGACTACACAGTCATTATCATAAAGACAAGTGGGCGAAGCTTGCATTGCTGACCATACATTCTCATACATTCTCAATGATTCCATGAAGATTTGGCCAGTAAATTGCATTTGATTGAGTTTATCTCAGAGAATTACTTCCATAGAACATATTGAATGTAGACTCTGACATATTGTTTCAATTATTTACCCATCGGCATGGGATAAAAAATGTAGCCAAGGCCTAGCCAGGACACCAAAATCACTGCTCATGCGGGGGCAGCACTGCATAATGGTTGCCATGGCCGTGTGTAAACAACTGAACAATGACATGGCAGAGCTAGCAGACGAAAATTCTGCTGACAGCATGAGCTTCTGAAACCAACTTTGAATGAAAATTACTTGATTAAGTGTCAAACGTAATGGCTTACTTTCATCACAACTCATAGTAAAGGGAAGGTCTGCTGTTCCTGTTGCCTCCAATGGTCTAAGGAATGCTGTTGGTGGCTGCTTGTCAGTGTCAGGCACTGTCATCAAGAGGCTTTCTTCCATGTCATCATCAGCATTTGCTGCTGCTGCTGCTGCAGTGATGGGCCGGCTCTCAATGCCGCCTTTCAGGCCTTCCCAGCTGGGGTCTGCTTTGTACATGCTGGAGATAACATCATCAATCTCATTGCGTGGTACTGGGGGACCTCCTCCAGTCTGCCTTTCGGACCTTTTCGCCTGGGCCTGCCTAGATTTGGCGGTCGATTTCATTTGGGCCCACTTCTCTTTTATGTCTTTTGTGGATCGGGGATGAATCCCTACCGAATTCACCGCCTTGGTAATTTTCTGCCATATTTCCTCTTTTCTTTGGTTGGTAACAATGTTATTGAGTTTGCTAGATAAGACATTTATGTCTTGGCGCACAAATTCAGTAATTATGGACAATTCTTTGGCGGCAAAATTGGGCTTTCTTTTCTTGGCATCCATCTTGAATTGCACAGGAAGTGAACATTTTCTATTGCATTATGGGGGCAAAAAAATCTGAGCAGAAGATAACGTACGTTAGCTCATCGTTAGCTAACGTGACCTGAAATTTCTTTCTAGCAACAAATAAATAACGGTTTGTTTCATAACGTATCGTTAGGGGAATTAACGACTCGTTAGGCCCAACGATATGTTAAAGATAACGGACTTTCTAACAACCGGGCCCAGAGATTCGTGAGTCCAACGGCACGAAGGCAGAGTTTTAGCGTGACAAAAATCGGCCTACTCTTTTATATATGTATCTAGATACTGGCACACGGGCCTCACTCCTAAACGTTACACCGGTCATGCCGGTAACTACTGGACAACCTTCAACCGGACTGGCATTATGGAACCACCCTGCGCGTTCAAGACCCGTCATAGGACGGGTACTTTGCTAGTCTTATATATTATTTCTGAATCGGTTTTTTTTTGTAACTCTATCTCCGTTCTTATTCCTGACTCGAATGACGTGATATTTGGCATACGTTATTCCATAGTCTGTATGATTGGAACGGCACCAAAAAATTTGGAAAAATTTATCACGCCACACCTATATAAAGTGATTTTTCGAAACAGGTGTTTGAAGCAGTTTCGCGAGTTTGTGACGTCACCCATAGCAACGTCACGCTGCCGATGGTATTCGTGCACTGACGTCATCAACTGACGTCATCAATGGGTAATGGACGGAGCCGTGGTCAGAACGTTCCATCCAACATAACGTCACATCACTGATGACGTCACTTGGGTAGCAGTACACAGTTAGCCCGGATCGTCTCAATGGGCCTTTTGGTGAACACTTGCTGCGTCACACCAACATTCACACAGACAAATACATGACGACGTCATCACTGAATGACGGACGTCATACGTGTCGATGACGGGCTGATTCGTGACGTATGGGGAAGCTGATTCGAACGACGCTGGTTGGCGTTACCATGGGAACTGGGTATCCCGTGACGTCACGGGCGGGGGTTCCCCAGCACTCGAAACAGTGACGAAATCGACGAAATAAAACCGATCAAATTTAACAGTTTAAAAAACAAAACTTTGTATTTTAATGGTTCGTGGACACAGGGCAGACGTACATCCTTCATTACAGACCAGAGATTCGTGAGTCCAACGGCACGAAGGCAGAGTTTTAGCGTGACAAAAATCGGCCTACTCTTTTATATATGTATCTAGATCTAGATTTCTGAATCGGTTTTTTTTTGTAACTCTATCTCCGTTCTTATTCCTGACTCGAATGACGTGATATTTGGCATACGTTATTCCATAGTCTGTATGATTGGAACGGCACCAAAAAATTTGGAAAAATTTATCACACCACACCTATATAAAGTGATTTTTCGAAACAGGTGTTTGAAGCAGTTTCGCGAGTTTGTGACGTCACCCATAGCAACGTCACGCTGCCGATGGTATTCGTGCACTGACGTCATCAACTGACGTCATCAATGGGTAATGGACGGAGTACGTGGTCAGAACATTTCATCCCATGACGTCACAGCACTGATGACGTCACGTGCGTGCAGATTTTGGATGTATTTCATGGTAACTTGACGTGACGTCGCGCAGCATCCATTTTTGAGATCATTAATCGCACAGCATCAATTCTTGGAATTGATTTTCAAGCGCTGACGTGGTATAGAGGCTATGCACTGACGTCATCAAATGACGTCATCAATTGGTAATGGACGGAGCACGTGGTCAGAACGTTCCATCCAACATGACTTTGTTGTAAACAATCATTTAGGCCAACTACTCCGTGCGGAGCACGGGTTTTGCTAGTACAGAATATTTAAGTGCCTTTTAATCGGTATGTTTGACCGTGTACTGAGTGACGTCATGACCCCAACATGCACCAATGAGCTCGCAGCGACGAAGATCCGCTGCCTGACGTCATGAATGAACTACGATGACGTCACATGACTACGGGCGCAACATACGCCCAGCAACCGCACATTTTCAATCAGCTGTGCTGAGACTTTCGTGTGAATTGAGAGAAAAATGTCGAGATTTATAAAGCCGGTACTAACGGGACGTGATCCATCGGATCCGGATGATGAGGTGAAACCCCCACGAGTCGAAAATTTTACGCTCGGGACCGGTGGGATGAAATGGACCACCTTGGACGATGATCCCCGGCGGACTCCGCCACCACCCAAGGATTTCTGCCCCTTGCCACTGATAAGTAGCAAGTTGCGAACTCATTACAAAGTGCACTACAACGAGGTTCTGGCCTGTCAAGACCAGTTCCTGGGGAAAACGCCTAGTGTTGCTGTAGATACAAAGGTAATTGAGAAATTTCCGTAGACTGGAAGCCGGTCCTAACTCTTTTACGTAATGAAATTAACAAATGTTAGGACGGGTAGTGCCCACGCCGTTCTCAAATGTGATTGGTGAGGGGTGGCGCATGTGGCAGAAATCAGAACTACTATTTGCGCGGAGGACTGAACAAATGACGTCATTGATTCCCCACAAAACACACCGAAATAAGGGTTTTCTGTGCATGTCAACAACTGAATCGACATATGTTAGCCCTCTCAGATTAATAACTTCTATAATTACAGATAAAAACGTGGTTTGGGGGGCGAAGCGAATGTTTCATCGAGTCAATTTTCCCCATGCATCACTCTGTACAAAAATGTACAGAGGAATACCGTCGGTTAAATTTGTAAATTTGGGATTGTTCGGGCCTTAAAAACTTACCTGCATCATCCGTTCATCCACGTGTGTTTCGATTATAATATCCATTCAGATTGTACAAGATAAAACCTCCTGGTTGAACGTCAATTCTTCCAAATGACGGTTGAAGCGAGGACACGGATGATGTTTACAATAAACTGCAAACACACGTGCTCCACGATGTACGCCTTCCCATTGGTTACCAGGTTCAGTGCATGAATAATTAATTATTTACCGGGATTCCGGCAAAATGGCGGCCACGACTGGTCCTACCATTCAGCAAATTCAAAAGCGACACCATCGGTAGGACCAGGTACTAGTCTAAAATTTCCGAAATTGTAACTTGACTTTCCAGAATCATGAATTCGCAAATCTTGCCTTGGTTATCGCATGCCCCATGACGCCGTGCAAACTCGCTAGCCCAGCGGTACGGCGTTCCGCGTTTTCGGTTTGCTCCACTTGTACCACTGGCTTCAAACGCCCTCATCACTTCTGCTCGGAATGAGCAGAATGAAGAAAAACTGATCTACAGCTAGTTTTCCACCCTAATAAAATCATAGTCGTACTGTCAAGTTTAGAAGTGTACCAAAACACCAAACACACCATGATTTTTTAACATTTGTTCATTATTTTGTGTTGCACTATTTTGCGGCGGATTACACGTGTAGCTGTGATTCGGTTCGGTCGTTCCGGCAGAAATAGTTTCTATTTTAGAAGCAACCAAATTGATGGACTAATCAGCTTCGTCGAATTTGATCACATGATTTTGTGAGTGTAAACATAACCACGTGCAACAAGGAGGCTGCCATCCTAAATGACGTCATTCCTACGCGAAAAGAAGTACGAGGCACTGACGTTAGACTGGTTCCCGGTCCCAATATCGCTAACGGATAAGGGACCGGTATTGCCTGATGTAACGACGTAGTTGATTGGCTAGCTCTTTTTGAATTTGAATTTGTAACGTCGCAGTTGATTGGTTAGCTATTTTGGGATGTGAGGTAAGTAAGCTGTTTCTCAGTACTGAGGGGAATCCTCTGTGACGTCATATTGTGGCAGCTTTCTGCCACAAAATGGCCGCCCAATACCGGTCCCTTTCTCCGTCAGAGCTATTTTGGGACCGGGAACCAGTCTACACTGACGTTTGAAGGCAGAGTCAGTAAGGTGAAACCGTCTGACCTCTGCGTTGGAGATTGGACGCCGTGTTCCGTGCGAATGTCTTGACTTCGCAAAGTAGGCTTAGGCCCCTAGGCCTACTACAATTTCTGAGGAAACGCCTCCTATTATTGTGCACACTCAACACAGAAAAAAAAATCGATCTCATCTCGAGATAAAGTGATTCTCCAATTTTTGTCCCCCAAAATTAGTTGGTCTTTCCTTAGCTCCGACTCACTTCAATCAATAATTGAACAACACTGCAATTATAACAATCAGGATTGGCAGCAGCTTTATTGCCGCGGTCGAATCGATGTACTTTAAAAAGCCGCACACTATGCACCGCTACTACTTTAAAAAGCCGCACACTATGCACCGCTACTCACTCCCCAGTTCGGCCGAAATACAGTACCTTTAACTAATTGTCTGCATGCATACCTAATACTTGATAGCTGTACAGTACATGTAAATTCCGGAGTCGACATGACGCTACACATGTGACATCTTTTAGAGACTTGTATAACTAGTCACTTCCATAGTTGCAATTCCAGAGTTGCAACAGCACTTCCACAGGCGATAATTCCAGAGTTGTACCGTTGTAATGACTCAGAATGCCTCCCCATCTTATTGCCCGACCGGGCATTCATAATCACAAATTTCTGTTTTTCATTGCCCTAAGTCCCGTTTTTTATTGCCCCCCTGGGGCAGCTAAAATCAACTTCGTTTCCAAGAAAATTGATTATCAATGCCCCCCTTCAGTGGCGATCTATGTAGGCCTATGAGTCGCGTCATTGGAAGGAAAGTTACGATTGGCTGCCAGCTCGCCCCGTGGCTGAGTGGGCTAAGGCGTTGTTCTGATCGCTGATTTCTTACTTTCCAGGTTTAGGTAGATCGATCCCCAGCACGGGACTTTCATCTTTGTCGTTCTTCTCCTTGTACTGTATCAATGCAATGTATCTCAGTATTCTTTCCATTACTTTGCCACGACTGTTTCTTGTGTTACTAAGATTATTTTGTTTCGTTTTTTTAATATTAATTTTTGGTCAATAATTGATGAACAGAGAAAGCCTATTTTAATTTC
>NMRB01000364.1:52534-62918 GCA_002633025.1 Notospermus geniculatus | reverse complement strand
ACAATTTAAAGGTATTATACACCCCACAGTCATAATGCATATAGGCCGATTCGACACGTATCAATATCAGTGGTTTACATATATAGGCCAGCACAGTGTTGAATAGTACTGAAACATTAAACCCAAGGAGATTTCAATACATATAATTAGAGACGGATTACCAGTAGAATGAGGTGGATTAGTACAACAAAAACCAACGTCCCTCATCGCTACACACATTGTCGACCCGCTCCCACAAATGTAATGGATCAATCAATCAAGAGTAAGGAAACAATAAGAACACAAATCATATACCAAGAAGCTGCGTTCATCGGCTCGATCCGATAGAAGCCAATACATGTAGAAACCAAACCTGGGGTAAGACAGGCTGGTAGAACACAAGCCATGACTCAGCTTCAGGCATATAATACTAAGGAGAAATTATAATTGAATAATTACTATAGTGCAATGATACAAACAAGCATAAAATTAATATCACAAGAAAGATGCCGTCATGATAGCACGATCAAACAAGTACCAAGTTCCGCAACACGAAGAACCGAGAAGTAAGTTGTAATGACTCAAGAAGGATATCCAGCAAGTTCAGTCAAGTTCCAAGGATTGCACCACAAACAACAGTAAAGTTAATGTCACACGGAAGATGCCCATGATAGCGGAGTAAATCAAATTCTCAGGAACGCATCACAAGCGACTATAAAGATAATGTTACAGGAAAGATGCATTCTAACGTCAAGGCAATTCAGATCCCCGGGATCACGACACGTGAGAAGTTAGGAACTGCCATCAGGTAGCACTTCCCCGCCTGGCGGCTGATCCAGGCCACTAATATCATCTATGTTCTCAAGAACAACTGGTCTATCTCCAGGGGCAACCTTATAGAATAACCTTCCATCTCTCGACCAGAATGAGTGAATCAGGCCCTTTCTGCGATGCACCTCGAGTTTTTTCATGACTGCCTGACGGAACTGCGTCAAATCCTCGACAATGCGCACCGGTATTTGCTTTTCCTTCAATACTTTTCTCTTCGTGAGAAATTCCTGCCGTTTGCGGTATGAAGTAAACTTCACAATGATGTGATTTTTGCCTGCATCAGTTTTCTTACCAATTATGTGAGAACGATCGATATCACTGGTGGAAATTTCGGCTCCAGTTTTTTGAGCGATATCAATCACGAAATCATCGGTGGATTGATTATCTCGAATATCACAGTGTAACAATCGCACGGAATTTCGTCGGCTATACTGCTCAAGCCATTCAATGGATTTGTCCATTTTGCCACATTTGGAGTTGAGTGAAGAAATATCATCCTGAACCACATTGACCTTCGATTTTAAATCTTCGCACTTAGAATCCAAGGCCGGAACCTTCACGGAGAGAGTATCCAGTTTACGACTGATATCGTCGATCTTGTCGACGGCTTCGTTAACTTTCTTGTCAACGATAGCCAGGTCATCCAGCCTTTTACCAATTTTTTCAATTTCAGACGATATAACCGGTTTAACAGCACGAGCAATAGATTCAATTACCTCCGGTGTGCAAAGGGTTGCCTTGACCAAGTCAGAAAGATTCGCAAACATTGCCTGGTTCACTACATTCGAAGAGACCTCTTCGTCATCACCTGAATTCGGGAACAACCCACGTCTAATAGAAGCAGCTGGACGGTCAAGCAGATCGGCTTCAGCAGCTCCCCTCTTGCGGGATCCAGATCTGCTACGGGCTCCTGCCGGTTGGCACTTTCTTGCCCGATTAACCTGTGGATCAATGCCGGAAGAGGTCCCAGCGCCATCGTTGACTCCCGACATTGTGACAAGTTGGGCGAGCTGGATCAGTGTAGTGAATGCACTGAGAATATTAATACGGCCGGGATTATATGCGTGTAGTGCCAATGCACACGAGTGAACACACAGGATGCGTGTAGTGCCAATGCACACGAGTGAACACACAGGATTAGGAGAGCCACATACCCAGAGAGCAGTGGAGCAAACGTTGGTCACAAGTTGAGCACATCTAACATGCAAAATGATCCAAGAAACCACACAGATCCATAGTAGTGGTCAAACTTTAACAAATTCTCTCATAGTGCCGAATTGAAATAAAAACGTATATCCTCAAGGGACCGCAAGAAAACAGAGAGCTTCAACCCCGGTCGCGTCCTACGCCCGCCATCTTGAACAATGTGGGATTTTCATTCCTTGTCTGTATTATATACTAGCTTTAATACCCGGTAAACCGGGTTTGTGTTATTGTATAAGATACGGGCTCCAAGATACGGTACTTTGTGGACATTTAGCCCAGCCAGCTGCACGGACATACCTCAGTGACGTGATGACGTGATTACGTCATGCAGATTTTTAGATGGCAAAGGTGATGACATGCATGACGTCACACAAAGTTTGTGACGTCATTGCTTTTGATTTTGATGCAATCTGACTGAAAAACGCTTCTTAAAGCATAGTTTGGCCGATTTTAAAATTTTAACCTTGAAAAGATCACTCAAGAGCAATCGAATAAGGTATTGCTCATCTCCCTCCATGCAGGTGTTGCAGAGAACATTCGTGACAAAGACCTGGCGAATTTGCTTTATACGTATGTATTAGATATAGTGCTAGGGAAGCCCCATAACCCTTTCTAACCCTAATTTAAGGGTTGCTACTGGTACTAGGCCTTTTGGACATTCTGGGTCGTAGCAGGTGTAAAGTCGGTGAGAGTTTCTGTATAGCTCAGTGTTCCCCAACAATAGACGCGGCCTAGAATGGTTATTGTTGGGTTAGTTGCCGCTTACTCCGTCAGGAGGGAAACAATAAGAAAAACACAGAAATACGGGGAACACTGATCGACGTTACACCGGTTCCAAGTGTAGTGGTGATGCACACTTGGAACCAGCCTAAGACGGTTCTAATGATAGAACGCTTTGTGAATACGACCATCTAACTCTAATCTGCCGTCTGTTGAGGTACAAGTTCCTGTGCTCAGACGATGCCGCTCACTCACGGGGCGCTACTGTCTGTTCCAGTAGCGCCGCGGGACTGGAGCGGCAAAGACCAGTCCACTCAAACGACGGATCATTGCTGACGCAGTACGGTATGTTGGTCGAATGTGGCCTTGGTTTAACCATTCAACATTCAATATGTCATCAACTATAACAAAAACTCAAAGAAGCCTACGGCGATATTGCGAAAAAAATGCACATCGCACAGATGAGTGCAAATTTACCCGAGGGTATATTCCTATACCCATCCCCGGAGCGATGGGACGCAAAGTGTTCGCAGTATCGATATACATGTTCAAACGTTTTGACAACTCTCCTCATAGCGTCGTCGGGTTCCTCTCTTACCGGTACCTTGTTGTTATAATCTGACGTGATTTTGCATGGGAAGCGTGCAGGACGACACAGATCATGGTCATCCGCCATCTTTGGTTTCATAATGGAGTTACATCTATAATCGCCGTAAATCTGGTGTGCCGTTTTACTCCCAAATCGCAGTGTTTATATTCTGTGTTTGTGGCGAACTATCGAAACGTCATGCCATATTAAAACATCGAAATTTCGATGAAGGATCCACAGAATACATTGGGTATACATTTGGGCCTTGTGATTTTCGAACTAATTTCAACCAATAAACAGCGTCTGTAAATTCATCATCGCCAATGAATTCGTCAGGAAACAAGTTTCAAAAAGATGTCTAGCGCCGACCCATCGGAAATGTTGCCACGATGAAAGATGATAGATTTTCTCAACAGACGATTTACATTCAAAATGGCCGTGGTCACCTGATCGATTTACACTCAAAAGGACCGTGGTCATCTGATCGATTTACACTCAAAAGGACCGTGGTCACCTGATCGATTTACACTCAAAAGGGCTGTGGTCACATGATCGATTTACACTCAAAGGGGCTGTGGTCACATGATCGATTTACACTCAAAAGGGCCGTGGTCACCTGATCGATTTACACTCAAAAGGACCGTTGTCACCTCATCGATTTACACTCAAAAGGGCTGTGGTCACCTGATCGATTTACACTCAAAAGGGCTGTGGTCACCTGATCGATTTACACTCAAAAGGACGTACATGTAGGCCTAGTCACCTGATCGATTCACTCTCAAAATGGCCATGGCATTAACCTCTTCATTTCCACGATGTCTTGTTCGTTGCTCTTAAAATCTTGACAATAAGGATTAGACATATCTTGGCATTGGTTTGCTTGAAATCAATCGAAGGACGTTGGAAACGCTAGATTCCGTTGACGCCCGGATGATGACAATTAGACAAGTCATTTCAATGACGACAGTCTACTTATAGGCCTACATTGGAATCATTACCAACTTTCAGCGACATGACGACGTCACCCGCGGGACGCGCAGTCCCGTGACGTCGCGACTTTCTACAGTGTACATCTGCCCGCGAAATGCACGGTACAACGGGATAAATTGACCACTGCGCCGAACTAACTCACAATTTCCAAAATGCCCCCCTCTAATTTTAAAATTGACATTTTGACGAACATTTTGACACCAAGAATACTGTATTTCAACAGACTTCACTCACTTCCATTTTCGAGTCGAAGTTGAAACATCGAAATCACGCCATTTTCAATGGTAAAACCCATTTAAACGGTAAGATTTTGATGTCTCAACTTCGACTCGAAAATGGAAGTGAGTGAAGTCTGTTGAAATACAGTATTCTTGGTGTCAAAATGTTCGTCAGAATGTCAATTTTAAAATTAGAGGGGGGCATTTTGGAATTTGTGAGTAATTTTAACGCAGTGATCAATTTATCCCGTTGTACCGTGCATTTCGCGGGCAGATGTACACTGTAGAAAGTCGCGACGTCACGGGACTGCGCGTCACGCGGGTGACGTCATCATGTCGCTGAAAGTTGGTAATGTTCCGGGTGGGATACTACCAAAATCGTACTGAAAAGGTGACGCAGATCTCGGTCGATTATATCAGTCGAATTACAGTCTATTTTTGCTGGTACGTAATCGACCTTCGCCTGCCGTTGTTACCTAAGAATCATCTCTTTTATCATCTGTTATGCTTTCCAACTTTGTTGTTGCTTTTTGTCCATTCCCAATAACCGGAGGAACTAACGTCACGACGTGGCGCTGTGAGCAGTGCGACCGAAGATTCTTTTTATTTCCATTTATTTCTGGTGTGAAAAGCACCTGTTTGTTTCGGTCGCCTGGCATTAAAATTGACACCATCTTGTAACAGATGAAAATGTCTACATTTTGCGGTGCTTTTTTTCCTTAAAATGAAGACATAGATGGCGATATCGGCAACGTCTTTATCTCAATTTTCCTGTAGAAAATGTACAGCGGATTTTTTCATGACGCAACGTCAACACCAAAAACGACGTCAATGACGCCGTTTCGGTCGCACTGCTCGCAGGGCCGACCTGTCGGGATTTCCGGCACGCGGGTTCCTCTCGTCGCCTAAGGGGGTAACAGGGCAGATGGCGTCAGCTATTGAAACTGTACATTCTGAACATGATTCCGCGAGTTTACGGCGAGCGGTGCCGGTTTTCGCAGGTTTTTGGACTAATCCTTCGATGGTTTAATACATGTAACACATGGCGTGTTAATTATCCCTACACAGAAAAAAATCGATCTCATCTCGAGATAAAATGCGTCTCCAGCCTACTACATGTATTTTGTCCCTAAAATGAATTTCTTTGCTACTCGAACACAGAATGAGTACCAGTTTTCTAAGGCTTGAGCCCTCTTGTATCGACTGGAGATAACTGCAACTGGAGTCTCATTCTGAAGTAGAAACAAAGTCTACTCATTTTGAGTTTTCTCAGTTCTCCAGTCGATGGGACAGGGCATCAGCTGGAGAAAATTGGAAACAAACCGAGGGGAACCAAAATCTGCTCATGTGACATGTGTGAGGAGCTCGGTGGTGGTTCTGGTGTGCGACTTAAGATCAGAGGGTCCTGGGTTCGAAAACCATTGGGTGTGAAACTTTTTTTCATATATATTATGAGACATCATTGTTTATTTGATTCGAGAAAACAGACAATCCGGTGGAAACAGCTGAGAATCATTTTAACCAGTTGGACACAATGTCATCTCAAGTGGAGACCCAGTTATGTCTATTCTAGTTGCAAAAGTAACTCATTTTAGGGACAAGAGTTGGAGATTCATTTTATCTCGAGATGAGATCGTTTTTTCTTTCTGTGTACAGTACCGATGGCCGCATACCGTACCGTTGCGGAAACCGCTATAGTGGAAACGGGGTTTTAGAGAAAGGGATCCGATATCCAGGCGCGGATCCAGGAGTTTTGACAGGGGGGCAGGGCTGCTGAAGGCGGTAGTTGCAGGAGGGCGCCGATAGGGGGTCTCCGCCAGAAGGCGCGTAGGCGCGATTTCCTGGCATCTCAGTATCAATACAGTAGCTTTATTTTTAGGTTTTTTTTGCTTATTATTGCAAATTATTGAAAAAAATGGTGATGGCGAGCAGGGGGGTCAGGCCCCCCCCCCCATCCCCCAACCCTCTGGATCCGTGCCTGGATATCAGACTTACGCGAAAAGCGAAAGTAGCGGAAAGATACCGAAAAAAATTTATGGAATTACCTGAAAATTCTGTTGAAATTTGTTATAGTGCATGTATCGTGTATTCAAATCCGCAGTCTGTAGGTGTACCTTGGACATTCTATAAACGTTTGGCATGCCTATACATGTACTGTACATGTACAGTACAGGTCACAATTGGCATCCCTAAATTCGCGTAAGTCACTCGTAACTAATATGCAACAACTCACGAGCTATGTTACGCCTAACTTACGAGGTGAGTTACGCGAATTTTGCTAGCTACGCAGTGATTTACGAGGCGAGTTACGCGATTTTGGCGAGTTACGCGGTGAGTTACGTGAAACCAAAGCCGTGAGTTACGCGTAACTTACGAGTAACTTACGCGAAGCCGTAGGGATGTCAATTGTGACCTGTACTGTACGTATACTTTTCTTCACAAGTTAAACGCTGAGCTGCACTTCGTACCCAGACTAACATGACTTCAGCTTCCTTGAGATCACCTGCAACAGAACTGTATCTAATACTCAACAGACCAACGCAGGGCTCATCTCTCACTCTCAGTGATGACCTGAATCAATTTTGGGAGTACCGGCTTTCAACCCTGCTCTGGAAATGGGCACCGCCATTTTTAATCGTGTTGGGGACAATCTTCAATACGTTCACAATCCTGGTTCTGCTCCGACGAAAGTTCGGGCAAGCATCAACCAGAATGTTGCTGATCGTTCTTGCACTCGTCGATAATGCTGTTCTATGGACAGGCCTTCTTCGGCACTGGATAAGGGATGTTTTCGACGTGGACCTCAGAAAATTAACATTCCTTTCCTGTTCTGTCCACTACTTCTTTACGTATTTCTTCTTCCAATTAGCAAGTTGGATTGTGGCGTTGTTGACAATTGAAAGATGGATATCCGTGTCCTATCCTTTGAAAGCGAAACTCATCTGCACAAAGAGATGGACTGCCTTTACTCTCACCATCCTCTGCATATTTCTTTCTGCATTGAATTCGCATCTGATTTATTTTTACCCATATCCGAAAGAAAAGGAGCTTTATTGTCATTACGGAGATGCTTATAATGATTTTTGGTTCAATGTATGGACATGGATTGACCTGTTGACATACTCATGCCTGCCATTTCTTATCATCGGTTTCTGCAACTGTTCCATTCTGTACAAGTTGGTCAAGGGACAAAACAAACGGAAAAAGCTTCAGAATTTTTCTGGAGACTCAGCAAATGGCTCGCCATCTCAACTAATGACCCTTACCTACATGTTGACAACTGTAAGTTGTGTTTTTGTTTTATTAACGCTACCGGGTGCTGTCTATTTCGTCATTGAGCGAAACTTCGCTGGAATAACGGAGGAACTCGACGCACAGCTCTTCCTATCTTACACTTTGACTAACCTCCTTTTTTACCTCAACAGTACAATTAATTTTTTTCTCTATTGCGTGAGCGGAAGGCAATTTCGTCACGAAGTGTTCCAATTTTTTTTAGTTTATTTTCGTTCTCTTTGGCATCGACTCTGAGCAGCACGTGACCAAACTTGACCAGGGTATTATCTCTGCCACATAACGCCCTGACGGTTTGATTGCGTTTGTGCAAATCTCATGCTTGCAGTGTAAAAAGTTACTTTTCTCTCTCGCCCGGAAATGTCGCCCCATCGATCACGCGTGAATTGCATCTTCATGTACTTTGGGCGTGGTGCTGGAAATTCGGTGCAACCCTCCTCTCCGTGTAATAGAATCTAATGACCCCCCAACCCCCATATGGGATGTCCCCTATAACAACACATTTACTGATTAAGCGGTACCATTCATATTGGAATCTACAGAGACTAAGACCCTTAATCCTGTGACCAACAATGCAGGGGCACATCAGGAATGCCGGGGAGTAGATCAGAGCAGCATAAGCAACAAATTTCCTCTTTGTTTCGTCACACATCCCTCGTCCAATAGACGTTGATACGAGAGCTGATGAGACCTGACAGGAGTCAAGGTCGATCCGTTCAACATGTATATGTACACGGTTCACTACTTCTGGGTCGATGACAGTCATCACAAGTAATGGATGGATACATGTATGTACTTACTAATAAGAATTTATGCGACATACAAATATTATATGCATATACTATATACATGTATTAGTACTTACATACAGGAAGTTCACAGTTTATTGGTCTTTGGTGGAAATTTTCTAAGTCCAAAACTAGGCCCAAATAGGGACGCCTGGTATGAATGGTATAAAAGTCAGTTAACTTTCTTGGCAAGTTCTCGGCCAATACCAGTATGGATTGATTTTGGGAGGGATGAATTGTAATAGACCCCTACTGATCAATTTCACAAATGCCGGCCAGGGGTAATTCATGGTTGATTGTGAGGATGTGGCATCAAAGAACCAAATGGCTGAGTCCAAACCACAAAATGTGATGCATTTGGGAACCATGAATTACCCCTGGCCGTCCTTTGTGAAATTGATCAGTATGGGCCTAAAAATTGATCCCTCCCAAAATCAAGCCATGGTGCACTTGGCCAAGAACTTTTATACCATTCATCCTTCGCCTCCCTTTCTGGGCTTAGTTTTTGGACTTAAGCTGCCCATACACGATCAATATTATTGCACAATATGAGGATCACAATGGGAAATATTATTGTCAATCGTTCTTCTAATTATCATGCTAGAAGCACACGACCACCCATTTGGCCCCCACATTGTGCAATAATATTGCGCCGTGTATGGGCGGCTTTAGAAAATTTCCAGGGAAGACCAAAAAACTGTGAACTTCCTGTATATTCTTTACAACGTGCGTTACAATGTACACCGATTCGGTGGCTTGCCTTTTAAGAGTCACAAAAACAATGGGGATCATAGGTACGAGGTCCCATACAATGGACGCTTTTTGTATAGGAAATTGATCAGGACAGGGATGTCAGTTTCATTTCAATAGTTTTAACCACTAGTCCCTACTAAAAAAATCTGTGTAGGGTGTGATAGGGTGTTCTTGGGTGCTCCAGGGTATTCTTGGGTGTTCTTGGGTAGACTGTTTCAAAGTACCCATTGAGCAAAGGGTGTTCTAGGGTATCTTTAGGGTGTTCTAGGGTATCTCTGGAGTACCCGGACAACCCCACAGGTACCCTAGAACACCCTAAAGATACCTTAGAACACCCTTCACTCAATGAGTATTTTGAAACAGTCTACCCAAGAACACCCAAGAATACCCTAGAGCACCCAAGAACACCCTGTCACACCCTACAGAGATTTTTTTAGTAGGGGTGACACCTGTTGGGGCAGTGAACTACATGTAGGGTCGCAATTCATAAATTGTGAATGTGTCGTTTGTGAGGTCCTTTTTGAAGGTCTAATTACTCTGGTTTCGTGTTTTTAACACACCTTCATTACAAGGTGGTGAGACAGCTTCTATCGTAATATGCATAGGCCTCTTGGAGTAAAAGGCCTGGGCCGCCCGAATCGAAACTCCGATAGCGCTATCAATGCCTATCGGAGGTATAGGCCAAATGCCAATAGGCACTATCCCCGAATAGAAACTCCGGTAGCTACCGGGCTTGACAGGAACACCGAATAGAAAGGGGCTGTTTCACTTTGAATTCAAGATTGCGATTTGTGATCTGTGGGAAAACTGAAAGAGCTATGATCTTGCAATTTGAAGGGATAATTCTGTGTTTCAGACCAATTTAAATGGTACAACAATCAATAACATTTGAAGTAATTTTTTAAGACAAAAGGATTTAAAACTCTTCGTATACAAAGAAATAATTAATTGTTTTACATGATATTTGGCATATGGATTTGGGTGGCACTCATTTTTATGGTAAGATAAAAGAAACAAGA
>NMRB01000364.1:33296-51904 GCA_002633025.1 Notospermus geniculatus | reverse complement strand
GGGCCGACCGAATCGAAACTCCGATAGCGCTATCAATGCCTATCGGAGGTATAGGCCAAATGCCAATAGGCACTATCCCCGAATAGAAACTCCGGTAGCTACCGGGCTTGACAGGAACACCGAATAGAAATTTTGTTAGGCTATCAATGACGTCACAGATAGGCGCCGGTAAGCTGTTTCACTATAGGCGGTCGGGACCTCCTTTAGCGCGCTGTTAGTGGTGTCCGTTCACCACTTCCAAGCAGTATGGGGCGTGTTCAAGGTGATGTGGCGATGGGCGTCTTTGAGCGTGGGTACAGAATGAGCACATTAAGAAACTGCTGCAATCCCTACGATGAGGAATACCGATGAAGATATTTTCAGCCAATATCGGTTCCCCACACCTATATTTTTTTCGCGGAGTGATTGGCCGTCAACGTGGCATTGTGACGGCTAAACAAACTCATGATAAGATATTTTTCGGCCTCCGAATTCAACGGCACGATTTCGCTCAGGCTTTGGCGCAGACTGGCACAAACTGGGCAGAAAGGGTGAAGGTAAGAGCACTAGACCGTACCTTGCGCCGCAGTCCGTGCCCTCAAATTATCCCAGTTGCACAACTTACAAAGGAATCAAAATAGATTTCGTGGCGAGGGATATTAATAGACCAACCTTGGTCCAAGGAAAAGGGCCTACCGTCCATGATACGATCATACCGATAGCCTACCAGTGGCATGGACTACCGGCGCGCTAACAGCGTTTGGATTCGGCCATTTACCCAGCGCTGGTACACTATCAGTTGTTAAGGGCACTATCGCCGGGTGTCTATAAAACGAAGACCTAAGACCTTCGCTATCGGAGTTTCGATTCGGTCGGCCCAGGGCGGAGACAGGGCGGGTGAGGATTGAATTTAGTTGACCGCATGTTGTAACTGATCAGACTATGAATGACTTGTGGTTTGGTATTTATCCTTGCGGCCTTCGCCGTCAGTAGGAGTTGAATGAAATTGACCACGTGGACTAGATAGCCCGAAAAGGCCTAGACGTCTCAAGCAGTGCAGACACCGTGCGGCCCAGCGATTGGTCATCCGTGGTGAATGAATTGAAAGACCCTTTGTGTACCTATTGCAGGGGCGGCGCGTTCAGTGCCAGCCTTGAATATCTGAAAGGTGTGTTAAAAACACGAAACCAGAGTATTCCTCGTCTGAGGCGATAATGGATAGAAACTCGCGAAGTGTCCAGCGTCCGTGTCCGTCAGGACTAAAATGGCATCAAAGTTTTCCACAATCAGTGCAGCAAGTAGTGGTTTGAACCTACAAGTGTAATATAATTATATCAACATATATGACCCATATATGACCAACATATATGATCCGATATATGATCCAATTTTCTAACATATATGACCCATGTATCATTTTAATACTTAATGAGCAGATTTGTTATTCCAATCGGACCGCAGAGCCAGACGTATTCTTTCCTCGTCCATCTTTTCCAACCGAAGCAGGGTGTCCGTTGACGTCTCGCCGTTCTTTCTGGCGAACTCGATCTCAGCCTTCCGATTTTCTAACTCTCTCTTACACCTTTCGTCTTCGCGTTCTTTTTGCAGGTCTTCAGTGGTTTTTTCGACCGAGTTGTTGCGGAGGGTCTCCAGTTCCTTCTCGTTCTCTTCCTCAAGGATTTTTTCCCAGATGATTTCGTCAGGTACTTCGTCCATTGTCTCATTCATTTCTCTCATCTTCGCCACTTTCGCCCTCGCTTCCTTCACCTGCGGGTCATTCGCGTGAGACGCTGCCATCCAATCTGCTTTAAGTGCCTGAAAATCATACATGACTTTGACATAAAGAACTGTATTTCAAAATACATGTACCTCAATTTTGAATCATGACGTTACATAATTCGATGACCTTAACGATGATTTCAACCACTATAATCCGATGACCCTACAAAACAATGATTTCAACCACTATCCAATGACCCTACAAAACAATGATTTCAACCAGTATACATGTAATCCAATGACCCTACAAAACAATGATTTCAACCACTATGGGCCGTATTCTGGAATATTCCTTAACTCTAAGGTTTACCTTTAGCTATTGTTTGCTGGGCAGAATACAAAAGGTTAAAGTGGACCTTAGAGTAGCCTGGTTCCCTGGCCACCGTCAGTTGGCGCGGCGTAGACGGAGGCCAGGCAGTAGCCGTTGAGCATGGTTGAGAAGTGACGTCATGGGCAGGAGACTAAGCCAGCCTACCGATTCTGTGTTATCGATTCGACCAAGTAAAAAATACTTCAAACTCATAAATGTTCATTCTTTTTACCAGTGCTGTATGTAACAAGTATGAATTAGCTAAATCCATATTTTTTCTCTATCATTATTCCCAACTTCGCCCTTTTCATTGTCAGATTAATTGACGCTATGAATCCCAAGGCCATACCCTTTCTCCGGAATTCAGGGGAAAAGCAACGGCTACTGCCTGGCCACCGTCTACGCACCGTCCTCAGCGCCATCTAGACGGTGACCAGGGAACCAGGCTAACCTTACCCCATCACATTGAGCTAGTTCTCAGTACGTTCTTGAAAATGTTGCCGAACGGGTTCAAACTGTGTGCGCGAACGGAGTGGATGAAGTGACAACTTTTTACAGTCTTTTTACGAACTTCATGGACGGGCTCAGACGGAAAGGGTGCTCCAGATCTTCGAGGCATTACATGGCCAACTTTGCACGTTCTCGCCCGTGTTTTACTATTTACTAGAACGGGGCAGGAGGTTTTGAGAACTACTCTAGAGTGGCAGTACCTGCCCTCGAGTTTGACCCTGACAACTTCTGACGAAACCTAGAGGAGCGTTTGTTAATACACACCTCAAGGATAAGCTTCACTTCTTCTTGTTCGAGCCTCTTCAGCGTGTCCACCTGGGATTCTCCCTTTCGTTTTTCTCTGCTGACCTCTTCTTGTCGTTTCTGTATCTCGTTGTAGATCCGATGATCCTCGTAGTCGGCGATGAGATAATCCTTAATCGCTGATCGCATCATGTGTCTCTTGGCGTACTCGGCCTCAGCCTTCCCTCGCTCCGCCTGGAATATCGTTGTCCAGACTTCATCGTCCGGTATTTTAGGCATTCCCCTGTTCTCCTCGCGATAACGCTCCACCTTCGCCCGTGCGAGGTCAATTTTCTGCTCTCTCGTCAAAGTGGAGGGGTATGGAACTTTCTGCAAGAAGACTCGAAAAATGAGCCCAAACATTTCAGCAGTAAAGAATAGGCCTACTGCTGTGATAGGAATCTAAAGTCCCCCTGAAATCTAAGACTAAAGGCCTAAATCCACCATACAATATTATTGCACAATATGGGGCCCAAATGGGGTCACGTGCTTCTGGCATGATGGTTGGAAAAAAGTTTGGAAATAATACTGCCCATTCTGTTCCTCATATTGTGCAATAATATTGCACTTGGACGGGCCGCTTAAGTCCAGTTTTACAGTTGAACGAGATAAATAGGCAGGTCCATGCCAGGCAAAAACGGCCCTTTTTTCCAGTCAAGGTTTTCTCTATTGATCTGTCTACTTTGGGGCATACTCTTTGAAATAAGCCTCTGGGCACCCTGATTTTACCTCAAATCCAATATGGCTGCCCCAGATATTTCAATGTACAGCAAACTTTTTTCTGGTCCATTTTACGCCCCATAAATGTATTACAAACAGATAGAAACATGATGCTAAACTTCCAAAATAACACATTAGAAGTCGTCTGCGACGTCTCCTTGACATCATATCAGCGCAATCACCCCAGATATTTCAATGTACAGCAAACTTTTTTCTGGCCCATTTTACGCCCCATAAATGTATTACAAACAGATAGAAACATGATGCTAACCTTCCAAAATAACACATAAAAAGTCGTCTGTGACGTCTCCTTGACGTCGAAATGACATCATATCAGCGCAATCATCCCAGATATTTCAATGTACAGCAAACTTTTTTTCTGGCCCATTTTACGCCCCATAAATATATTACAAACAGATAGAAACATGATGCTAAACTTCCAAAATAACACGTTAGAAGTCGTCTGTGACGTCTCCTTGACGTCGAACTGAACTCATAGCAGCGCATTAATCGCCCCCACATATTTCAATGTGCAGCAAACTTTTTCTTGGCCCATTTTACGCCCCATAATGTATTACTAACACATAAAACATGATGAAAAACTGCCAGATTAACCCATTAGCTTAATTCTGCGGCATCTCCTTGACGTCTAAATGACATCATTGTAGTGCAATCACCCACTGAATTGTTTCAAATATGTATTTCTTTTCCCATTCTTCATGATCATTTCGCCCCATATTTGGCTAGATTAGATAAAGAATTTCCCTTTCAGAATCCTTGAATATTGACAGACAATAGAAAAGACTCCTGGGCCAATATTCATAAAACTAAGTCCAACTGTGGTGCTTAACCTTTGTTCTACACAAATGATAAGTATCACACTTTAACTTAAGTACATGTATGTTTATGAATATGGACCCTTGAGTCCTGGCTCAACTGATTCATCGAATCCATAAATGGCCAAATATCAGGCGAAATGGTCATGACGAAAGGGAAAATACATATTTGAGACAATCTAGTGGGTGATTTCACTACAATGACGTCATTTAGCCATCAAGGAGATGCCGCAGAAAGGGGTAAATCTGGCAGTTCTTCAACAGGTTTTTATGTGTTGGTAATACATTCAGGGGGTGTAAATTGGGCCAGACAAAAGTTGGCAATACATGTATATTGAAATATCTGGGGAGACTGCGCTGCTAGACGAGGTCATTTCGCCATCAAGGAGACGTCACAGACGACTTCTATTAATGTGTTATTTTGGAAGTTTAGCATCGTGTTTCTATCTGTTTGTAATACATTTATGGGGCGTAAAATGGACCAGAAAAATGTTTTCTGTACATTGAAATATCTGGGGTGATTGCGCTGATATGATGTCATTTCGACGTCAAGGAGACGTCACAGACAACTTCTAATGTGTTATTTTGGAAGTTTAGCATCATGTTTCTATCTGTTTGTAATACATTTATCGGGCGTAAAATGGACCAGAAAAAAGTTTGCTGTACATTGAAATAGCTGGGGCAGCAATATTGGATTTATGGCCTCCATATTGGATTTGAGGCAAAAATCAGGGTGGCCCAGAGGCTTATTTCAAAGGGTATGCCCCAAAGTAGAGAAATCAATAGAGAAAACCTTGACTGGAAAAAAGGGCCATTTTTGCCTGGCATGGACCTGTCTAGAACAGACTATTGTAATTCGGATATGCATTCCTAGGACTACCATTGCCTTCAAATCACGGGTGACTTTTATCGTCAGTATTCAAATGCCAGGAGCCCATTCTGAAACCGCGGTATCCCCACCACACCCTCCACGTCGTGCGTTAGAAATAAATATTCATCCTTTCGGCCAGAACTGTGACGTGTTACATACCTTTTCAATCTTGGCGGGCTGGTTATACCAGAGGGCTAATGCCCCCCTAGGGCGAGGCGTCCTGTCACTGATCAATGTTCGGGGCGTGTGGCAATTGGCCGGACATGGTGGGTTTGCCATCGTTCGTGTGTAGACTACCATGAAAAAATATTAGCAAAATTATCGCAAACAATAATATTCGGCTCAGTTTTAAGCAGGTGATCCACTGTTGCGATTTTGGTCGGCGTCACGCCGGCGACGGGCATGAAGTTGCGGCAATCATCTCTGGCCGACCGCAGGGAAGGCTCATTTGCGCCAATCTCAATGCGGTAGGTATGTTTTTAAGGTCGACTGACCCAACGCTGTCGACTCAGCCCGGTCAGTCGATTTTAAAAAACACCCTTACCATATCATCCCTCGGGATGATGCGGGGTCTCAGGCCATGATACAGGGATTGATATACCTCAGCTCATATGATAACATCTAAATACACGATCTTATTATTGCGCAATATGGGGCCCAAAATAGGGCATGTGCTTCCGCCATGATGGGTATAAGAAAGATTGGCAATAATATTGCCCATTTGAGTCTCATATTGTGCAGTAATTTTGCGCGTGTATGGATGGCTTCTGTTTCACACAATTATTAGGCGCTCTTTAGCTGCAGTCAACTTTACACCTGTGGTGTAACATTCTTTTTTGCGCCTTGATCAATTTCCAAGTTCAACTAAAGCGGGCCATACAAGATCAGGAACGAGTCTACAATCCCCGACCGGAAGTACCGGTACGCGCGGACTAGGAATTCTTGCATACATACATAGATATAAAAAAAGAAGTACCGCTAAAATGTATTCACAAATTCGTTTGATATTTAAAACATTTCAAATATTTGTCTGTAAAAATAACATCAAATTAAATCAAATAATATCGAAGATGTAGTACTTCAATATTTTTCAATGATTTGTTCTAAAAAATTCCAGTTGTCATTCAATTCGGAATACATATTCGATTTTATCAGATATTCATTAGATTTTAGATGGCATTTCGATGTCATAATCGAATTGGAATTGGATTTTAAAATCAAATATTCCTTCGATTTTAAAATCAAATATTCATTCGATTTTGAAATCAAATATTCTTTGGATATTCAAATCAAATATTCATTCCATACTCATCGGTTTTAAAATCAAATATTCATCCGATTTTAAAATCAAATATTCATTCAATTTTAAAATCAAACATTCATTCGATTTTAAAATTAAATATTCATTTCATTTTAAAATCAAATATTCATTCCACTTTAAAATCAAATATGTATTCGATTTTAAAATCAAATATCCATTCGATTTTAAAATCAAATATTCATTCGATTTTAAAATCAAACATTCATTCGATTTTAAAATCAAATATTCATTCGATTTTGAAATCAAATAATACTCATTCCATTTTAAAATCAAATATTCATTCCATTTTAAAATCAACTATTCATTCCATACTCGTCGATTTTAAAATCAAATATTCATTCCATAGTAAAATCAAATAATCATTCCATTTTAAAATCAAATATTCATTCCCGCAGTTTTTTAAAATCAAATATTCATTCGATTTTAAAATCAAATGTTCATTCGATTTTGAAATCAAATATTCATTCGATTTTGAAATCAAATATTCATTCGATTTCATAATCAAATATTCATTCCATTTTAAAATCAAATATTTTTTCATTTCATTCGATTTTAAAATCAAATATTCATTTGATTTTAAAATCAAATGTTCATTCGATTTTGAAATCAAATATTCATTCGATTTTGAAATCAAATATTCATTCGATTTCATAATCAAATATTCATTCCATTTTAAAATCAAATATTTTTTCATTTCATTCGATTTTAAAATCAAATATTCATTCCATTTTAAAATCAAATATTCATTCGATTTTAATATCAATATTAATATTCATTCGACTTTGAAATGAAATATTCATTCGATTTTAAAATCAAATTTTCATTCCATTTTTAAATCAAATATTCATTCGATTTTAAAATCAAATATTCATTCGATTTTAAAATCAAATACTCATTCGATTTTGAAATCAAATATTCATTCGATTTTAAAATCAAATATTCATCCGACTTTGAAATCAATATTAATATTCATTCGATTTTGAAAACAAATATTCATTCGATTTTGAAATCAAATATACTCATTCCATTTTAAAATCAAATATTCATTCCATACTCATCTGTTTTAAAATCAAATATTCATTCCATTTTAAAATCAAATATTCATTCGATTTTGAAATCAAATATTCATCCGACTTTGAAATCAAATATTCATTCGATTTTGATTTTAAAATCAAATATTCATTCCATCTTAAAATCAAATATTCATTCGATTTTAAAATCAAATATTCATTCGATTTTAAAATCAAATATTCATTGGATTTTGAAATCAAATATTCATTCCATACTCATTTGATTTTAAAATCAAATATTCATTCGATTTTAAAATCAAATGTTCATTCGATTTTGAAATCAAATATTCATTTGATTTTGAAATCAAATATTCATTCCATACTCATTTGATTTTAAAATCTAATATTCATTCATACTCATCGAATTTAGAATTCGATTTTGTGCAGACATCTGTTGGTATTCGGGTTTAATTGGGAAATTTTTGTCACGTGACCGGTTTCAAGTGTGTTTTGAGCAGAATAAAACAGTGTAACAGTGTAACCATGTAACTTCCCCATTTGTGAGTGTTCCCTTCCTATTGTTTGATGGAATAGGTGCGACTAGACGATAGGGGACACACAGAGAAACGTGTGCGAGGAGGGTTTAATGAGGGGTTAGGGTTAAGATTGGATTACCTCTGATACAGTATGTAATATACATGAATGATATTGATAATAATAAAAATACTACTAATAATAAAATAATAATGATAACAATAATAAATGATTATGATAATAAATAAAAATAAAAAAAAATAATAATAATAGAATATATAATAATAAAATATATAAAAATACAAACATATAAATAATAATAATAAAAATAATAATAAAAATAATAATAAAAATAATAATAAAAATAATAATAAAATAATAATAAAATAATAATAAAAATAATAATAATAAAAATAATAATAACCAAATCAATAAAAATGAAAAAATACTCTGAAAAATAAAAACAAGAAGAAAAAAGTAAATGTACATGTATTGACAACATCAGGAGAATCATATAGTGATATACCATCATATGAATCTCTTATTTTCATAATATCACAGTGAAGCAAACTGCAACCTCTCTAACCATGCTAACCAAGCTATGTCGGAAGTTCAACCTGCAACATGCAACTCAATCTTGCAAAGAACCGGATGAAAACTATTCCATAATCAATCTCGTAGGTTTTCCTGAAAAGTGCTGATAAACCTGCAACCTGCAACCTGCAACCGTTTCCCTAAAAGAGTTGATAAACCTGCAACCTGCAACCGTTTCCCTATTTATTTTCATAATATCACAGTGAAGCAAACTGCAACCTCTCTAACCATGCTAACCAAGCTATGTCGGAGGTTCAACCTGCAACATGCAACTCAATCTTGCAAAGAACCGGATGAAAACTATTCCATAATCAATCTATTCCATAATCAAGGTTTTCCTGAAAAGTGCTGATAAACCTGCAACCTGCAACCGTTTCCCTAAAAGTGTTGATAAACCTGCAACCTGCAACTGTGCGGAAATAAACCGAATCACAACCAAAACATTGCGGAGACACATCCGATCGGGGATTCTAAACTTCAGCCATAATTATTTACTACCATGGATTCTACGTGTAGTGCCATAACTTCTCTGGTGGCAAACCAATGAATATCCTTAGGGTCATGTCGGGTGGAAGTTCAGAATTTCTAAAATGGTGCCCCAATATCCCTCAATTGCGATATTTTTTTCGACACTAACTTGTGAACCTTAACGTCACCAGGCTTGTAGGTATTATAATTGAATCCCAAGGGGACCATTGCACAGCACATTTGATGTCATATGTGCTCAATGCATATTTATGAAGGAACAACCACTAGGCCAAGGCAGTCACAGTATTAGCTCATTCACTACAAAGGTCGTCAGCCTATTGACACCAGTGACATCACAATGCTCAGCACATTTGATGTCATATGTGCTCAATGCATATTTATGAAGGAACAACCACTAGGCCAAGGCAGTCACAGTATTAGCTCATTCACTACAAAGGTCGTCAGCCTATTGACACCAGTGACATCACAATTCATGGCATTAGTCTCTATTGATTGATAAAAATTCAAAAGCTTACAATGAGTGGAGTCTCCCTTTAAGATAATTCTCAAATCCGAAATTGGCTTTTAGCAACTTGTAAAAAGATAATTTTCCTTCATTATCCTTAATTTCTGAACGACCATCTTTCCATTTCAGAAGGAAATTGCATGACAGTAGGCTGGCATATCCTACATCATGACCAACTTGTCTGTGGAAGTCCCAAGAGACTTGTCTGTGGAAGTCCCAAGAGACGAGATAATGCAAGAATGTTTAGACCCTCTTGGCAGAAGTAGCAACACTAGGCTGACCATTTCCCTCATGATTTTCAGTCCTCCATGCAAGTATGAAAAGAAGTCCACAAGGTGGTCGGACTGTGCTCCATCTATCAGGCACAAAATGTCTTTCAATGGATTCTCCACTACGCAGGACTCCTGATGAAATTTTCTCCTCTTGCATTGGAAGTTCCAAGTGCAAAAATCTGGAACATGGGTATTGCAAACATGGCTGCTATCATAACCTTGAGATTTGAGACCTCCCTCCCAATTAACTAAAAGTTAACAGGCCGTTAACCAAAAATGTAGAGTACATGGCCAGTAAAGCCTGGCGCAGATCGGCCTTGCGACTGGATGCAACTACCTGCAACAGTCGCTGTCGATGTGAGCGGACAGCGCACATCGATTGCGACTGGTCATTGCGGCAACAAGTGGCACAAACCAGTCTCAATCCGGAGCGCGCACATCGACACATGCAACTGAACTGAATGCTACACGGAAATTGTCGATGTCTTCCGAACGGACAACTCGTACTCGGGAGTCATGTGATAAACATTCAAAATGGCTGTGCACCTAGACTGGTTCCCGGTCCCAACATCGGAGCCAGTTGGGACTACGAACCAGTCTAATGTGCACCACAAACGAGGAAATTCATTGCCAGAGCGCGCACATCGACTGCGACTGAATGCAACTAGATGCAATGGTCGGCAACGAGTAGAACATGTGCAACTGATTGCAACTACCTGCAACGGTCGGCAATAGCGTTGCCGGGCCGCTCAGATCGACCTGTTTGTGCAACTGATCAGTTGCAACTGTTTTCAGCCAGTCGCAACCATTGCCGGCAACGGCATTGCAGGTAGTTGCATCCAGTCGCAAGGTCGATCTGCGCCAGGCTTAATGCATTTTTCTTAACCTTGAAGGATTTCCTGGCTTTAACTTAACCACCTCATAGTCAGAAAATTGTAAACTTTCGGTTAACTTAACCCTTTGGTTAACCCTTTGGTTAAGCCTTCTTATCTCAATGTTTTACTCAGCTTTAAACCCAAATGTTTTAAATTATTGTGATGTTTTAAATTAATGTGTTCTAATGTTTTTTTATGTAAAGTGCTTAGAAAAATGCGTTTCGCATTCTTTAGCACTTTAATATAATAAATTATTATTAAATTATTATTGGTTAAGTTTACGAGTAGTTAACCTCAGGTTATTTGCGGAGGTCAAATCCTGGGGTTATCATAACTTTTAGTTAACTTCTGGGGTTAACTTTTGGTTAACTTTGAGATTTGACCTCACCCTATATGTATTTCAACAGCTCAAGCCATCCTGAGAACATGAGGGGTTCTTAGCGCTGGCTCCCATCGTCACCGCACACCGTGGAGTGTCGTATGCGTGTGCGGTGACGAAGGGAGCCAGCGCTAATGTTCTCAGGATGGCTCGAGAGCACAGCGTTAGGACGCCTGGCGGTCCAATTTGTTGAAAGACTTGGAGTTGGAACAAAAATTAAAATGACGAAATCCGAGATTATTGGTTCACGTAGTGACCATTATTGGTTCACGTAGTGACCATTATTGGTTCACGTAGGCCTATTGTTGGTTCACGTAGTGACCATTATTTTCATACAGGTGTAACAGAATGTAATGTCCCCCGATATGTGATGTCCCCCAACAATACATTTACGGATTAAGCGGCACCATTGAATTGGACTTGAATTGGACTGGAGAGACCACGATCCTTAATCCCTGTGACAAACAATGCATGGGGACATCAGAAAGACGGGGACATTAGATTCTATCACACCTGTTTTGCCCGATTCACTCTTTGATCGCGCGGTTATTCACATTATAGCATAACCAGGGCTTCGCTCTCACGCAGGAAACTTTCATTGCGAGGTTGAAGATTGGAAACCAATAAAATCGGATAGCCTTCGATATGAAATTCTAGTGAATAACATTCAAGTACATCCAGTTGCTGCTTCGCACTTCTTCTGGGGCCAAAATATTCCTTGGCCTTGTGCATTCGCGATATCCAATGCATCAGAATAACACAAGCTCGACGAACCTTTAAGGCGTGGGGGTTTCAGGATTGTCTGGTATAATCAAAAATAGATAAGCTTGTCTATTTTTGGTATATTCGACATCACAAACGAATTTGTTGTTTGCATAAAATGATACATTTTGTGGGATGAAGGTTACAATAATGACAAACACACGCATCATCATGATCATGGTGTTCTTCCGACAAGTTCGAAGGGCTCACACAGCAGCAGAATGTCGTTCGCAGTCAATATGAAAATTCAACATTAAGTACATACAGCTAGTTTAATGATAGAATTTTGAAACAACACGAGGGACATTCACTTTAAATACAGTTGGAACAATCATGTGAGGCATATTCTCTTTAATCCAACTGAAGGAAAAGCCTTTTAACTTATATTACAGCCACGTGAGACATTCCCTTTAATATAAAGCGTCATTTAGTTCACAAAGTTGCTGTAAAAATCCCTGATTCGGACAAATATCTCTTTTCCGTTTGACAGTCTTCATGGCTTCCTTCACCGTCAATTTCTTTTTTATCATGAGGTATGCCAATACTAGCGTCGGTGCTCGACTGACTCCCATGATGCAATGAACAAGGACTTTGCCTGCAAAATGAAAAAGTTCAATGACAATATTAACAATAGAGGCCCATATTTACGGCAGAAGGACGGTAATTTTTGTGTTGAGATAGCGCGGCGCCACTTGAAACTCGCAGCGAAAATCACTGCGGACCTTACCCCCCGCATCCAAAGCACCCTGAATAAAATCTGCGGCTTCATCGAAGTGTTGGCTGAGCTTGAACTCCGGAAAGTCCTCCCCTTGTATCCCCAAAAATGTGATACCATCATTGGCGTAGTACTCCTGGCTCGTGTTGACGTAGAATGGCGCGGGGCCTTGTGCCGCGTTGAGGACATGGGTGATGCCAATGTTCTTTAGTGTCGCCTTATCCTGTGCTATTCGACTGGAAAAAACAAGAGACCACAGTTGCAGCAACGCTCTCTTGCCTGACAAGCAGCCTCACTGTCAGAAAAGTGGTGTTAAAAAGGGTGTTAAATAGCTCCCAACACCAATTTATAGTGTTGTATTAACACCATATTAACACCATATAAATTGGTGTTGGGAGCTATTTAACACCCTTTTTAACACCACTTTTCTGACAGTACTTTGTCCTCAATAAATCTGCCCGTCATTGAAAGATGCAGACAGAAGCCCTTGCATTGGCAAGCTGTCTTAGACCGTGTTTCCACGAGGTGTTTGCGGGCGCGGATTAGGAGGCAGGCGGGTGCGGCTGGAAAAAGTCGATCCAACGTATTTCCTTTTAGCTATTTCACTCGCACCCGCGCCCGCAAACGCCTAGTGGAAACACAGCTTAAAGCAAGGTTCATTGGCGCACGGATCCGATCCGTTTCCAATCCGTTTGCCCCTAGTTTTCCGGATACGACAACGTTGAAGTCCATTTGATAGATTTTTTACGGACTTGAACCGGACCAATTCCGTGTGCCAATGAACCTTGCTTAAAGCTGCGTTTACGGACACCCGCAATGTGCAATGCGGAAGCGGATGCCGTGCATTTTCGCAGACAACATATCGCTTCCGCACCCCGTTTACCGCATTCCGGATAGTAAACGCAGCTTAGGTTAGGCATTCTCATCCCTACAATGTCTAGTTAGGCGTTTTGCCTTATATTTTCATTAGGCAATGCCTATTGTGCATTTTGCCTAATTTGTACATTACCGTAGGCGGTCTGCTTTAAGGCATTGCCGAAGGAACATTTAATGATAGACATTCTGGGGATGAGATAATGCCTATAGCAAACATTAACGGCGAGCTTATGAATTTTTGTTATTAGGCACCTTGCCTATGCAAAGATGACTTTCTGTGTATGGTCAATGTCGTGTAAAAGCCCATTACGGATATTCCACACAGTGATTGTGTACCATCAGGAATTCGCCCGCCAACTGCTGATGTTAGTACATGTAGTACAGTAGAACTCGCTTAACTCGGCACCTTCGGGACTGGGAATTTTTTGACGACTTACAAGAAGGACGAGTAAAGATAACTCGTCATGATGACGACTTGCATATAACTCGTCAAAATGATGACTTGCAGTCTAAAGCAAGGTTCATTGGCACACGGAATTGGTCCGATTCAGGTCCGTAAAAAATCTATCAAATGGACTTCAGCGTTGTCGTATCCGGAACACTAGGGACAAACGGACTGAAAATGGATCGGATTCGTGTGCCAATGAACCTTGCTTAACTCGTCAGTGACGACTTGATGTCTGTGCTGGAAATTCCCGGTTCCCGTGCATTGAACATGTTCACGTACGTCTATACATCATCTTTGATCTGTGGGCAGTGGAAACAAGCGCGCACCAATGAATACTGCCGAGGTAACGTTGTCTGTCAAGGGATACTATATGGTAGACCATGTATTTCACATCAGGCCATATGTTGGGGAAACGTTGATGGTTCAGGGTGAGGAAGGAAATCGTTTCCCTAAAGGGCTCCGCACACTAGCGATTTTTCGAGCGATTTTCTGGGCGATTGGCCTTGCAACCAGGCCAGCGACTGAACATTTTTACTTTTTGGTCTCCTCTTTGCGGCAGGTTGTTACGCGACAGAATTACACAGTCGCGCGGTAAGTCCCCGCAACCAAGCGACCGAAAGTTCAACATGTTGAACTTTTGGTCGCTTGGCACAGTCGAGTCCACTGCTACCGCGACCGTCTCCAGCAAAATAGTCGCCCGTTTGCGGATCGTCCTAGGAAATTTGTCGTGTGCGAAATAGCTCAGCGACCTCACAGGCGATTATCGCCTGCGACGTCGTAGTCGACAGTCGCGTCGCTGGTTTCCTCAATTTAGTCGCTAGTGTGCGGTGCCCTTAACGCAATGAGTGTATGAAAACTGGACCGGACTCAGGTCGGGAGGGTTCCAGGACCCATATTCATAAAACTACTTAAGTCTAAGTGTGACACTTATCTTTTGTTCAACACAAAAGATAAGTACCACACTTTGACTTAAGTATGTTTATGAATACGGGTCCAGGAAACCTGTGTGGCGCGTTTCGCCAATTGCTGAATGAGGTGCAGCAGAGCGAGATTCGTTGAATCGCTGATTGATCCATAGGCAGCATGCGTCAAATCATTTTCCGGCGGTGACGAGTTACAGGCGTAATTTTACATGCCATTTCTATTACACGGGACTGCCAGATTAGTGACGACTTGTGTTAAATGACGACTTGTGTGCATATGTTTGGGACTTTCTGGCAGGTGCCGACTTGTGCACAATAGTGAGGTTTCGCAAGCGCCCGGTTAGGCCCTACGACGACGTTTATCTATTGTGTGGGTATACTCAAACAATAGATAAACGTTGTCGTATGTCCTAACCGGGCGCTTGCGAAACCTCACTAGTGACGGGTATACGACGTCGAGTTACGCGAGTTCTACTGTACACATAACGCGAATCCTCCAATGAGAGTGGGAGTCGAGGCGCTGTGCTAAACGTGTCTAATAACTTACCAATAGGAAATAATTACATTTGGAAACACCTCATCAAATCCATCAGTCGAATATTTTTCCAAGCTTTGATCGAAGTTTGGATCTATTTCTGCGAGAATCTTTCGAAGTTGTGGGACGGCACATGTGGTCACGTGGGCCATTAGCATTTACTCTTACGTCAGCACTGACAAACGCTACAAAAGCAAAATGGCGTTTTGCTTGTATTTATTACAGCAGGATGGCGCCAAAAGGAAGTACATGTAGTCACGTTTCAGTTTTATCTGCGATTAGTGTCGATGAGATGTTTTCAGTTCCAGCGCGCGAATCAGGGTGCGGGTGGAGAGAAATCCGGCAGATGACTCAGTGTCACGTGACGAGCTCCAGACCAATCACGAAAATTACTGGACAGTCATTAATTTTAAGAGCTCCGAACTGAATCTCGAGACATGCGAGACTTGATGCGTGATTCGAAGATGCTTATTTCGACACCATTAAACCCAGATAACACTGAACACGGGACCATTAGGGAGAACTTAAACGAACATACCGATTGGATATAAAAATATTGGGATAGACTTCGTCACAACCGGCCGGATAAATCGACGGATCGGGGGCCCAGGAGACGCCAGTGATTGCCTCGAGTTCAGTCACGGTGCATTTTGATTTTGCCATGATTTATTGCGAAGAGTGAACGACTGTAAATAGAACCGAAACCAAACTGAAAGTAAACTCCATCGACTCAAAAGTCGTTTTTCCGATGTCCCCAAACACTGACGCGTTGCACGGCAACCCGCACATGCGCATGAGCTGGTTGGCAGAGCGCCACTGCTCTCGAACATGTCGGGTATCATACCAATTTCTGTTTACAGTTCTCGTTTGTAAAGTTTTCCGAAATGAGAGAATCAAATAAAACGTATCCTTCGAATTTCATAGAAGTCGGACGTCTGCAACTTTTTGCAGTATGCCATTAGTTTCCGCGGCTGACTTTCAAAATGGAAAATGCATTTCAGATTTGAAAAAGCGCTTGCACGCATACCCGTCAAAACGACGTCATGCCTCGTGGTTGCTGTGCAACGCGTCAGTAGTTGGGACTCGGAAAAGGGTGTGACGTCGCCAGGTAACAACCACTGACTGGTCGAACGGACAGAAGGACGAAGCACGTGGTTCGAGGAGTGTGTGAGGGTTTTTGAGGCTGACTCCCCTGTACCACCATGTGTACTGTGTCAGTAGGCGGGGCGTTGCCTGTGGCTCGTAGGCCTCTATTGTCGCGAAATATTTCATTCTGCTTATTATCCCTCGTGAACTCTCACACACGCATCAAACTGACGATATCCCTCAATTTCTTCCTTGAAGAAGGGTTATAGGCAATGAACAGAGTGCCTTGTTGGTTTCGTGGTCGGCGTATGTTTTGAACTTTGACCTCTGTGACATTGGGATGTACATGCACAATCATGGACATTAGTTTCTACACCTGATACTTTGAATATTTCAAATGCTTCTGGGCCAATTTTAACACGGTTTGTTCCAGATGAAAATATATCTTGTTGGTCATATTTCTGCATCACAATTTTGAAAATTTGAAAATATCGTAATGATGTACACGTAATAGCTCATCAGAAAAAAACACCGAAAATCAAACTTTTAGTAATACTTTTGTGATTTTTGATGCAGTTGTGATAAAGTGAAACTTTCTAAGGATTTTGGTCTTTTTTTCATCAAAATATGTTGAGTGGTTGCTGAGATATCTGAGATTATCAAAATTTTGATAATTTGAGATTTTCGTGTTTTTAAGGAAAACTTGATGCCATTAGATAAAGCTACCGTCAGAATATGGATTTACAAAATTCGGGAACTCTTTGCCTTAACTGGGCAGAAATATTGCATATTTTTCGAAGTATCAAAATCTTGATATTTTGAAAAACATGCTTAACTTCTAACCAGTTTCGGCTAAAGGTTCCAAAACTTCATACTTCTTGACGCAAAGGACCCGGAACGCCGCGCAGCGGCCAGCTAGCGAAGCTGCTGACGTCACAGGCGCTCCGATTCTGAATTTCCCCTCATGTAAGAAATCCGGCTTCTGGCAAACAGCGTGCCAAAAACACACAATACGGCATTGTTAAGCGCCCAAACTTCGCATGAAAGTTAAGGAGGACTGGAAATGATGTATCGATGGCGCAATTAGTCACTTCGCTCAGCAGTTTGTCTGTAAATTTAGATTTAATTTCAAACTTATGATTTGATGACGTCACGATGACGTCACAGATCTACCCAAAGCGCATCATAGCAACGCTACCGTGCGTTGCCGTTGAGTATGGCATGTATTGTGTTGCAATATTCAATAATTTTATTTTTCATGCAATGTTTCATTCATCATTCAATGTTCACATTTTTCATTCAATGTTTGCAAATTCTTTATGCAATGTTGCGAATTCATCGTTCGATGTTGTGAATTATACATTCGATGTTGCCGCATTATGCATTCAAAGTTGTAACAATTTGCCATTCGATGTGTGCTAAATATTTTTCATTCAAAAACGGAATTATGGGTAAAGGACGAAACGAGGTCACCGGTTGGTTCAGTATGTGCTATGTATAGATTGGGGAACGTGCATAGCTGTCAGTAGTAAAGTGTGAGTGTGTCGAGAGATTTGTAGGCCTATTTGATTTTTCCATCAGGAACGAAGCCAAAGCATTATTGGCCCTCTTAAGTATGGAAAAGGCCATATCCAGCTAGCTGAAATGTGATTCACTAGCATCATAGGCTAACATTTGGCATCAGTAACGAGATTTTTCCAAATTTCGAGGGAACTTGGCATAATTACCCCTAAGTGATGGCCTCTTGTTGTGAAGTAGCCTTAGGCCTACCCTTTATGCAATCTGCTGATGCCAAGGGCTCAGATATTTCTGCCCCGCTGTTTCTTGGATGCTGTCCCGATGAAAAACTATAGAAAACTATAAAAACAACCATCAACTATCAGGCGAACTCACTGACCTTGCCAGTGCTAAGGACCTTACTCCCCCCTTAAGTAGCCCGTCATTACTTCACGATTTGCCAATGTTAAGGACCTTATTACCCCCCCCCCCACCCCGCG